>JAPYZC010003424.1:0-17529 GCA_030522665.1 Ichneumoninae sp. A BG-2022a | reverse complement strand
GCATCTTCCTATTGCATCTTCCTATTGCATCTTCCTATTGCATCTTCCTATTGCATCTTCCTATTGCATCTTCCTATTGCATCTTCCTATTGCATCTTCTTCTGGTCTCCTTGATATCTTTTTCGTGAATAGCCTTTTTTATCTCGCTCCTGGCCAACTCCTCTCTGGAGTATAAAGCGTCCAGACAAGCGCCAGGATATAGACAAGCGCCACATTGCTCCATTTCGTGGCGCTTGTCTATCTAGGATTTGCTCAGGGAAGGATAACTATTAATTGGTGACGTTTAATGAAGCTTTTCGTTGCCTCTATATATATGTAATTAGTTATTAATCCATTTAAACTTTGATCTGATCCTGTTCCTAATCATATGTAAGGCAAGATAAAAAAAACGCGGCTACCGGTGAACATACTGCACGATTACAGGCAGGTGACCAGAGGTTATCGTATGATTAATTCCGCGCTAATATTGTATCAAAATGTTCTTTAATTCTACGCTCATCGAAAGGCTTTCGAAATTCATTGATACCGCGAAGTGGAAATATACCACACATCGACGTGGTACGATGAACTTATTTGTTAGTTCATTGGCAAGCTAATGCATAGCTCCTCAATGTCTGCGATTATTACGACGTCCTAAACTTCATATTTCGCGTAACATTTTTTTGTTCGGTTGAGAGTACATTTCGCAGGCTTACGCTTCATCGTAATAGCTACGCGGTGTCCAATTGCTCGAAGAATAAAATTATCGTTTCTTCGTTGCTAGTATTAATACCAATTTAACGATCACGACATGTTTGTTGTAATCAGGCATTTACTTGTGATAATCGGCCCCCCAGTGTTTTCGTACAACGGTATATTGACCGATTCAAATAAGAAAGTTTAAACTTTTAAGATATTCCTTACTCGTGTACGTTAATTTTTTCAACCCCTAAAAAGTCGCAAAATAGGTTGTAATTCGATATTTCCATTATTGCCCTTTTATGGGTACCGTAAATTGTAAAGGTCGTATATTAAGTTCGCATCAGCCAAAGTAAGCTGAAAGTGTACCGTTCCTTACTGCATCCGTATTTGTCACTGGCTGCAGTGAAAAATACAGTGCAGTGAGAAATTTAGTTATAACGTCACTTCCGGATTGAAAATCCCTTTTTTTTCAACCGCAAATGGCATCGTACGGGAAAACATTACTTCCGGTTTGAAATTCTCAGTTTTCGACTGGAAGCGACGTATTTCCGGTACGAAGTCACTTCCGGTTTGAAAATCTCAGTTTTTGACCGGAATTTTAACGTCACATCCTGTCGAAAGATGACATTTTCCAGCCAGCAGCAGAAACGGACGAATTAAGGAACATGCGGTGAGCGCTCTATAGCGCCAACGAATCTCAGCCGCGTGCGAAGCTCGCGCAATATAGTCTACTCTGCAGCAAAAAATTAAAAAAGTATTGCTCTCTTATATTTGCATTTTTTATCGCGCAGCGGTTTAATCACCAGTATTATTCCAGACAATTTTAATTGCATACGTGTCGCTATACGGATTTCATGACGAATCTCCTCGTGGTCCTCTACAGTTGACATCAATCTTTGCTTTTTCCTCGTCGCAGCGAAACGACATCGCTGTAACGATTTCACCGGAAATTATAGAGAAAATCGGTTCGCCACTGGACGAGGAGAACGCTCATTGTTCTCACGGTAGAGTAGAGCAGTCAGTAGCGCATGCATGTTACACACAGACGTCGCCGTGCGACTCATATTCGATGCTGCAATTCGTGAGAAAAAAAAAGGAGAAAAGAAGAACCGTTAAACCCGCGGTTCAACGGTGAAGCTACATACGCCTCGCGTGAACACGGCTGGTATCTGCCTTTCACGTTTCGGAGTCTATCGACCGCTGGGAGCGTATATTTGTTATGCAGAATAATACATAACAAATACACGCCGAATAAGCGTCTCGTCATCGTTGATCTACGGTCATCATTCATCCACCCGGCATCCGCGAGTGTTTTCCGATCGATCACACCGCGCATATCTCATAGACGAATCGCGCTGGCCTCACACAGCAGCCTCCTCTGCCGCTGTGTGTACTTGACATTAAGCTCGTACTTTAGCGTAACCTTGAAATATCCCACCCTCCGAGTGAACTTTAGTGTAACTTCCAGTCGCCCACGGAGCGTTCGCAGCGGGTGGTTCGATTCGCGTGTATGTCTCATCTATGTGAGTACACAGAGTCTCTCATCACCGTGTGTACTCGACATTACTACCAACCGTTAGTTCGAGATAGGCTCTCGGCTTCGTCTTATAGTTTTTCATCTTGCGCGATTGTTCGGAGGAAAACAAAAAAAAAAAGAAAAGAAATCACACATCGAGCGTACAATGTTTGAGTTAAGACGGTGCGTCGTATTACGTGTGTTGTAAAAGTTGCGGGACTCAGCTTAGGGAACGAGCGACGCCGCCGATAAACGGGGAACGCCGCGGGACGACCGAAACGGAGCGCACGAACGGCCGCAGGGAGGAAGACAGGTTAGGTGCGGTTTAGCTTCGCCTATCTGTTTTGGATGCGAGAAAACATGGCCTGCTCGATCGTAAATTGATCAATTTACACGGGCGGTACGGGACCGGCGTCGAGGGCGACGAAGGATAAATGGTCGTGTCGGGCGGTATGGTGCAGCGGCACGTTGCGCCGAGGCGCAACGTCAGGATACTTCTCGTCGGCGACCGGGGTGTCGGCAAAACATCTCTTATACTCTCGCTGGTCAGCGAGGAGTACGCCGAGGAGGTGCCGAGCAAGGCCGAGGAGATCACGATACCCGCTGACGTTACGCCCGAACAAGTTCCAACGCACATCGTAGATTATTCGGGTGAGCAACGTTAACGCTCCGATATATATATATAGCGGTCTCGCCGAGTTTTCGAACAGATAACCCTGAAGATGACCCTTTGCGACATCAAATTTCATCTCCGGCGAGTCTCTGTCGATGCGCTGCTTTAGCAGGACTTAAAAAATTTGCTCGCAGAATCTTACTCTACGAGCGAACTTCCCTGAGTGAAGTTTCGGCAACCAAAAAGAGAGCCGTTATGAACTTGATGAAATGTAGTCTCGTGCGGATATGTTCTGGGTTATTGGGGTAGATATTTTTTTTTCCTTTGGGTTTTCTTGCTTAGCTTGATTGTTTTGATACACAGCTACGGAACAGACGGAGGACCAGTTGATGGATGAGATTCAAAAAGCGCATGTTATATGCATAGTCTACTCGGTCGACGACGAAGATACCCTGGACAGGGCGGCCAGCTACTGGTTGCCTCTCGTCAGAAAATGCTCGACGAGCAACAGATGCCCGGTCGTACTCGTCGGAAACAAAATCGATCTTGTAGATTATTCCACTATCGAGGTGAGTCGTGGATGACGGAGCGAATAATGTGGTACGTCCAAAAATTGGAGTATCAATGGTTTTTGTTTTTTTCAGGCCGTGTATCCAATAATGAAAGAATTCTCGGAGATCGAAAGCTGCATCGAGGTAGAGTGTCGTTTTTTACCCATGGTGTCCGGCGGTCCTTGAAGTCCTTGAAGTCCTGGAATTTTGCTTGAATTGTGCCTGTCCTTAAAAGAGTTCTGGAATGTCCTTCAATTTTTTATCTCCCCGCAAATTCAAACTTCTTATATTACTAACTACGATCCTAAAAAACTGTGTATCTCAGTTTCGCTGAGATACATATATACATTTGTGAATAGTGAGTAGTTTTCTTTTCTGAAATGATTCCAATGTAAACGAAAGCGGTTATCGACCTAAATGCTATTTTGTATGTTGCGCACGATATGCACATTTTCATTTTTCATAACGGTCCCAACTCAAACTGGAAATGCCCTTGAATGTCCTTGAATGTCCTTGAATTTAGCTTGGACTTTTTAATGGACACCATGTTACCGCTCCCCGCGCGTAGGAAGAGATTTAGTATATTCGGACGCTACTCTTGATTTTAACCCGCTGGGCTTTTCAGTGCTCCGCCAAGACTCTGCAGAACATATCCGAGATGTTTTATTATGCACAAAAAGCGGTGTTGCATCCTACAACTCCTCTGTACAATTACGACACCCAGGAACTGACGGAAGAATGCAGGACCGCCCTACAGAGAATATTCAAAGTGAGTTTGGTTTTTTTTTATTCTCGCGACTTACTTGCCGGTACGTGCGACGCAACTGCCGATTAGACACGGGCTGTTTCAATAAATTATCGTAATTATCGTAGATATGCGATTTCGACAACGATGGCTTGCTGAATGACATGGAGCTGAACGCGTTTCAACAGACGTGTTTCAACACGCCCCTGCAGCCGCAAGTACTCGAGGACGTCAAGGCCGTTCTGTCGAAGAATATTCAGGATGGGACTTGCAACGGTTTCGTCACAATGAAGGGTAATTATCCTCCTCGCGCAAATTAGTCTCAGATCGGCAAGAAATTGTCCGGGGGTAAAGTGCGATTCGCCTTTTTCAGGTTTCATGTACCTTCAGTGCTTGTTTATTCAGCGCGGAAGAAACGAGACGACGTGGGCGGTGCTGAGAAAATTCGGCTACGACAATGAGCTGCAAATGTCGAAGGAATATATTCACCCGATGTGAGTATTAAAATTGTATGAAATTTAATGTATTGGTACTGGACATTTTTATGCATAAACTAGTATATCAAATTTTGCGTACAATTGTACATTAAATGTAATGTACCACTTTTTGCTTAAAATCTTCCAGTCCGGTGTATTAAATGTACAATTTTTTCAACAATGATTCGTATGTAAAAAATATATATATATGTATTTCAAGAAAAGCCTAGTAATATCGTCCATCGATTCGATATTGCAGATTGAAGGTGCCGCCAGGATGCTCGACAGAACTTTCGCACAAAGGTCAAGAATTCTTGACGATCTTGTTCATGCAACACGATCGAGATCGGGACGGTGCGCTTTCTCCCTCGGAGATGGAGTGCCTGTTCTCCAGATGCTTAACGCCGCCCTGGGGCGACGAGTACAAGCATATGGTGCCGACGAATGAAAAGGTACTTCCTTGGGCCCCAATGTTTTTTTCGTTTCTCTTTGAGTATTGCAAAATACGTGATACATAGGCTGGTCAGGGTGGTCAGAGCTTGGAATGCACTGCCAACCGCAATCATAGACTCTGAAGCAGCCAACCAATTTATGAACAGGCCGGACCTGCACATGTTCTCTTGTAATTCAATTGACTTACTGAGATGCAGATTTTATAAGTGCTACACTTCATTTTCTGTACATTTTAATAACATTAATAATGAAATAATAATACTTTTTAGTATTGATAATAAAATATTATAATTTTTTTATTGCACAGGGATGGATGACCTACCAAGGCTACATGTGCCAATGGGCATTCCTGACGTTGACAAACGCTCGAAAGACTCTCGAGTACATGGCGTACCTCGGTTACAACATGTACAACAACGAGTGCCAGACGAGCGCGATAACTATCACACGGGAAAAGAAATTGGATTTAGCGAAGAAACAGTCGAGCAGAAATGTCTACTGTTGTCACGTTATAGGTCCAAAGTGCAGTGGGAAAACTACGCTCTGCAGAAGCCTCATCGATCCAAAACTCGAGGTAACATCGCTGACACCAGCTTTGGTCTCCTCGACGATTTCGCTCTCTACGAAAACTGCTTTATGTCTCGATTACTTTCAGAAACTGACTGATGACAAAGTTCCGCCGAAATCTCACGTTACCGTGAACACCGTTCACGTTTACGGTCAGGAGAAGACGATTATTCTGCGGGACATAAATATAATGAATGTTCAAGATGCCTTAACTCCAGCGCAAATTCAGTGCGACGCAGCAGCTCTCGTTTACGATGCGAGCAATCCAAAGTCGTTCGAGTATATCGCAAGAATTTACATTGTGAGTTGACGGCAGCGAAAACTTTTTTTTAAACCCTTCACGGACGGGAACCTTGTTCAACGAGGACCGAGAATTTGCCAAGACGCAACCTTCGAACGATTCGAACAACAAGTTGATGTGCTAAAAAAAATCTGTAAAAATTGCCAGACGTACCTTGACGTATCATTTTTTGAGAAGGCAGAAGAAAATTTATTCAGAACGTCCGTATCGTCTTTGTGCTTAAAAGACTTGGTGTTTGCTCTCGGCAAAAGTTTCCCGTACTTGCAGGGTTAATTTTACTTTGGTGGTTGGACTAACGATGCTATTTTTTTTTCACGCAGAAATACTTCGCCGACAGTAAAATACCCGTACTCGTAGTGTCGAATAAGAGTGATCTATCCGAGGTGAAGCAGGAGTATCTTCTACAGCCGGCGAGTTTTTGCAGCAAATACAAAATAATGCCTCCCCAGCCGTACAGTGTAACCCGTACGGTTCGCCCGGAGATATTCGTCAAGCTCGCCACGATGGCAGCTTTCCCGTAAGTATCTTAACGACTCCATTATCGTTCACACGAGATCTTCACCTTTCTCTGTTTCTCTATCTCTCGAACAAGATGCATAAAGAATGACCTGCTGTGAAATATACATTAGATCGCTTATGTTACATAAAAGGGAGAAAGGATTTAAATTTGCCGTAGAAAGAGTTGAAATTAGATTGCAAAGCGGTTTATGGAAGTATCCCTCGCCACTCTCCAATTTTATTGCTATACCCCGAACAACTGTACTCCACAGTACAATCACACTGTATTTTGTCACGTGAAATTATTTGCGTTTCTTTTACTCGCGCAAAGAAAAAAATATCACCATTTCGTCATTACATGCGACGATTGGAAAAATTCGCCACTAACAGAGAGAAATTTCGTGTTTAGCCGCTTTCAAGCAGCGTGGGTATTATTTTACAGACACAGGTTGGTTAAATATTCACTGTATAAATTTTCTTTGTAGTAGGCACGTGTACATAGGCTTTCAACGAATTATCGTAATAATTTTCTTCCGCTGGGAAACAAAAAAAGCTTACGGGCTTACGTATACATCCCTCTGTCTCTGTTATCTCTCTAATAATCTTTGTCGCACGATGGGCAAGGCGACGTTGTAACGACAAAAAAAAAAGAGATTTATAAGCGATCGCAATAATCGAGCGAACATTCGGTTGATTTATAATAAATCGTTCACTGATCATATCGACCTCTTTTGCAGTCCTTTGAGGCGAATGGTCCACATATTGCTTGTCAATCCTTCACCTACCGAATGGTGCAGTTCTTTCACAAGGTTCCTTTTCGTATTATAGTTTGTTAATTGTTCATTTCTTACTTTCGTGTTCTCTTCTTTTTATATTACGATATTTTATCGGGTGCTTCGCCGTCTCCAATTAACGGAGTAAAAATTAACCTTTGGTCTTGCGTTGCATGAGCATGCTACGAGTTTAAATATATATTTTTTTTGTACCCGACTCTTGACACATCTAATCCCCTGTTCTCGCACTGGTATACATGTTTATTTTTTTCTCGAGCTTTGAGAATGTCTTACGAAGAGCGTTGGAGCGAGGAGCGCGTCAACGTACGGTAAAACCGCGCAGTTACGTAAACGACGGAAAGATTCGTCGTCGAGATTGGACTTCGCGTCGATAACGTACAGTGTATGCGCGCGGTTTTATCGTGCGATGAATAATGAAAAATATGTATTATATCTATAATAATAGTGCATAGTCCTCGATGATTCGGCGTCTATAACGTTTTTTTCTCTCAATTCCAGGCACATGAAGCAATTCGGTTTGATACAAGGGGACTCCGTAGTCTGGTGGAAAGCTGGTCTCGGCATCGCGGCAGCTACAGTCGCTGGTTTCATGATGATGCGCGTTCTCAATACCGACAAAAGATAGTCTACCATTTCTTTTCCTCTCCTCCCGCCTCCCTCCCTCGTATTCGTACAGCCCCTCCGAAAACCCCCCCATTGTTTTAAATCCAATCTCGTTAAGCACGCGTTAACTTAATAAACACTGTTCCGAAATCATCGATTTCTAGTCTCGGATGGATGTTAGAGATCAGGACAATTTATCGTTAATTTTACATAATGATTATTATCCTTTTGTTTGTTACTGTTATATATTTTCATTTCTCTTTCTAGTTGGGTCTTCTTATACACTGCCACCGAATATTTGTTTACTTTGCCGACGCGAAGTGTAGTCATCGTATATCTGAGAAAGAAAAAAAGAAAACACTATACAGATGCCCTGTTTCATGAGTGTTGTCCCATGGACTTTATTGAATCGGGGGGAAAAAAGCCGGGACGAACTGTATTTCCGCTTGCACTCGAGGACCGTCCGTTGCATAGGCTCGCAGGCTCGCAAGTCGTTCTGTGTCTCGGCGCAGTCCAAAAGTTGCTGCTGTTCCGTGACGCAGGGACCCAAAGCTTCGGCACTTCCGGTTGGAGATTCTGGCGCCCGATCGCTCCGACCGGTTATTTTATCACCTATGACGGTACCCTGCGACGCAAAGGGGATTAGGGGAGAGCGGGGCAAAATGGGACAGTGGGGTAAAACGGGATAATGCGACAAAACGCAATTTTCCAATAACTTTTTTATGGTGGCGGTGGTGGTAAGTGGGGAAAAACGGTTTTGAAAATCCGGATGTATCGTTGGAACAAAATGGGGCATCCAATAATGATTGGAAAACTGAGTTTTGCCCCGCTCTCCCCTAATCGTTGTAAACAATTGGTAAAGCTTTAACGACTCATTCGATCTATACCGCCGCGACTCCGGCTGCGGTCCCAGCGAATTGTCCGAGGGCTCCGCGCTGACGCGGCTGCACAATCACGATGTCCGTTCTGCAACAAGAATCGACACTCGTTTACGGGCTCTCGCAAAACACCTCGGGAGGATCTGCGGTTCAACGCTTCGCATTCGGGAGCCTCGCGCCCGGCGTAACTACGCACGCCGGTGACTTAGCAACTTTGCCAGTCTTCGATTCTAAATATAAATCTCGAATAACAATAACAAACTATATATTCACGATAAAAATATTATTTTACACAAATATAATATAGCAAACAGTAGTCTTCAAAGAGAAAAACCTATTTCCCTCTCCCTCGCAGGCATGCTTTGTCGGGCCACTAGAACTTTACCTCAGCGATGTTTATACCGCGCAATGCAAGTACTCGCTGAGCGAGGATCCACGCGTGGCGAGCATCTCGTATGAAGGGTTAAATAACACGGACAGGAGTTCAAGATTTTAACGACTAATCTTTATTTTTATTTGCTTCGTCTTCATTAACGGCACATAACAACAATTTTATCATTCAAATCACGATCTGATTATACACATCCGCCGATTGACGCGGGAATAAACATTACAAAAAAAAAAAAAAAGAATAAGCGCCTCCTATAAAAAGAACTTTTTTTATTGGAATACAGCACTGCTAATTTATCCGTTGATTCTACCAAGTCGATTTAGATGTCTGAAACAAGAGAGAGTAGAGGTTAAGTTTCAAGCCGTGATATTTCTAGGATGATCTTGGCGAATGAGTTTTGATATACTGACGGTTAGCACTCTTGCATTGACGTAGAGCCTCGTTGAAGCCCTCGCAGAGGGTCAAGTCGGACTGATTCGACGCGCATTCGAGGAACTGTTTGATCTCCCAGGCGCATGCGCCGGTGGGCTGCGCGGCGGCTCCAGGGTAAGCTGATGGAGCGACCGCTGCAGGAGCAGCCGGAGCAGCAGCCTGAGCGGGCTCGCTAGAGCCACCTCCGAACATTCCGGTCATAGCGTGTCCGATGGTGTGTCCCACGGCGGATCCTATGGCTACACCACCGGCGGTAGCGGCCATTTGTCCCATGAGGCCGGGACCTTGGGACGCTGGCTGAGCTACCATCGGCGTTGACGGCGGCGGAGCCGCGTGCGCAGGAGGATGCGCCGCTGGCGGAGCCCTCGCGGCTGGCCTAACACTGAAAAATTAATCACAAAAAAAATCGTTAACATCCGATACGTCAATACGCCGTGGTATAGTCGATGTGTTCCACTTCTTCAATGTCTAGTGGATCTTTGGACCGTCTACGTCACGCTCGAAGCCCTAGACCTTGTGACCGTGACGTAACGAACCTCGTTTTTCTTTTGAACATTGATGCAATCGACTTGCTCGGTGGACAGAAAATATTCCATAATCGTGGATAAATATGAATATTATTTGCTTACGTTCTGGGTGGTGGACCCGATGCTCTTCCTCTTCGTGGCATGTTTCTCGTTTATTTGTAACTCTCACTCGTAAAGAAAACTCGACACGTCTTTGTAGGATGAAATTCGCTTTGCAACTGACTCGCTTCGGGTAGTGCCCCGCTTGGTCGATCGAAGCGTTGCGTAAGTGGCCCGGAGTGGGGGAACGCTCGTGTCGAGGTTGGCAGAGCTATATTTCCGTTCGAGAGGTTTCTAGAAACCTAAGCGAGAATCCGCTCGGAACCGGAAGTTGGAGCCGCGAGGGAAGATGAGTGAAACGGAGGATCGATGTCGAGCTCTCGGACGAGAGGGATGCAAGTTATCAATTTTTTGTGGATCAAAAGTTCTTCGCTTTCTGCTCGACAACTCGACCGTCCCGCTCAGTGGGACAAGCAGCGCCATTTCGCATACTCGACGAGTCTGCAAACCATTTCGGAATAGCGTGTATTCTTCGGACTTTATTCAATGAACGCGCACTTCGTCGAAGACAGTCACGATGTAAGGATTCACTTTCGTTGTCACTTTTATTATTATTCTTCCGATTGGACAACGACGACGATGCAACGCACATGCATCACGCCATCGTGACGCTTATTTCCGAACCAGCGCAATATTCTTTACAACCCTCGTTATTTTTGAGGCAACGTTCCAAAAATATCTGTTTGTCGTTGTCATCGTTCTGCGAAAAACGGCTCGCGAAAGATCCGCGAGAATCGCGTAATCAACAACAGTCCTATATATAGGATTATTGCGTGCCCGAATCGATGCACAAAAGATTCGACGATTAGCTCGCATTTTATTATTAGAATTGTACGCGATGAATCGCGTTTTACAACGATAGGTTACCTCGCCCAGTCGGGCATCTCTAACTATCAATTTTCATTGCCATACCCAGTTCGCGGTGGTTGTGTCGTTCGGGCGTCGTGGTGACCCCGACTGGGCGACTTTCCGGTACCTCCGGCACCCTTTCGTGTAGGCATTATCGTCGTTTGAACTACAAATTTTGCTATCAATAATTATTTTTTTTGTGCTTCAGTGACAATCGTGTCGAGTCTGAAATATTTGAATCGCTACCAAGGCGCTCCGATTGACGGTAAAGCTGCAAGTTTCAGAAGATGCGAAACAACCACCAAATTTTCATACTTTCGAAACTCCGTCGAAAATCTGGTAAGCAATTATTAATTAATAAATGCGAGCATGAAACATATAGATATAAACAGATTTCGAGAGCACAATAACAAAAGTTGGGTATCGTTCCGGCAGAGGAGAAGTTCGAGAAGGTTGAGCAAACGTCCGAGGGATGGCGCGACGATGTTCGTCGAACCGAAAGCCGCGAGAGGAACCCAGTTCGAGTTGGCTGTGGCGTTCGGGAATCGTAGTGACCCCGACTAGACGATTTTCCGGTAGCTCCGGCACCCTTTCGTGTAGGCATTATAGTCGTTCAAACAAAAAAATTCACTCGGGTCTGAAATATTATCATCCTTAAAATATCCGCATGAGACTAAATTTCATCACGTTACAAAAATTGTGTTTTACATCGCACAAACTTTACTCGTCGCAATTCACTGGAGCAATAAAATTCTACAAGTGAACAATTCTTTTGCCGAAGAGGAAATGTGATGTCACGCATTCAAATATTTGAATCGCTTCGATCGACGGTAAAGCTACAAGTTTCACCAAATATGAAACAATCGCCAAATTTTCATATTTTCGAAACTCCATCAAACATCTGTTAATGCACAATTAATCGATAAATTATTAATTAACAAATGCGACATTGAGAAATGTAGAGATAGCTGAGTTGGAGATCATGATAACAAAAATATTAAGGCCATGTGAAAGATGTACCACGTCCGCTAATGCTTTGCTTTTTACCGACAAGTCTACAGTCTCTGAATCGAATTCATTACAGATTTTGGTTACCGACTGAGTCGTTTCACATGTCCTTAACAAAAATTGTGTTCCGACACAGAAGAAGTTCGAGGAGGTTGAGCGAACGTCCGAGCGATGGCGCCACGACGGTCGACGAGCGGAAAGCCGTGAGAGCTCGCCACGAAGATTCGACGATGAGAGACGCCGATGCTCTTGGGCAGTACGAACGACGCGTTCGTATCGGCAGCCTGCAGGGGACATACAAATTGAGCGCAAATGTTAAGCGAGGTCGCGCGAGGGGTTCATTACCCGAACGGAATGACCCGATCGGATGTATCGGCGTATATTTACGACGAAGGAACGGTGCTCGCTCGACATTATCGGAAGCCTTTTGATGGATGGCATTGTAACGAGTTTGTACCTACCTACCACATTCGCGGTCTATCGAAACGTCAGGTATACTGTACCGACGCAAATTTTTACGTCACTCGCTTCAAGATCGACGGTCGACGACCTTTCTTTTTGCTTGCCTTGCCACTCCGGTTTATATAGTTCAGTCGCGGTTTGCGAATGATCTTTTTTTTTCACGATTAACACACACTCGCCCGATGCATCGACGCGACACAGACGTTCGGTCGAGAGGTTCGTTGCTCCTGGCAGTGGCTGCATTTGTCGTCCGCGTTGTATCCTCGTTATTCCTCAATGCCGCTCGACAACCGCGGCCCGATAATATTTCGAGCGAGGCGACGACCTTCGGTACGCCGGAGTTTCGGAAGGTCGCTCTTGTTCTCCGATCGTTACGCATCGAGCATACAGCCGATTGTGTTCGCCCGGTTCATTACGATTCCGTAAAGCCACGTAGGAAACTACCGAGACTTATCGGCATAACTATTACCGAGCCATCGACGATAATAAATAAATAAAAGAAGAAAAAAAAACGGAACACAACTCGCGGTCTATGCGAGCGTAGAAATCGAAGGCCGGCCATGAACGGTTCTATTCGAGGAAGGAATTGACAATTAATTTCTTTCTCTCACTCCTCCGTAGCCGGGCATGTAATAGCTCGCCTCTTATCATTCACAGTGGCGCCTTCGACGAGGGACAACGTGCTTCCGCTTTTTGCTCGTTCGCTGCTCTTGCGGCGTGCACCGACGCGCAACCTCCGCTGGAACGAGGGGCTCACGCTTCCGGCAGGGCGCCAACGGCCCGACGACGTTCCAGACGCGGCGCCATTTTGGTACCGCCGAATCGACTTCGCGTAATTTCTACATCGAAAAACACAGTTACACATGCAGCGCGCATTTAAATTTCGGCCATAGGGAGTTCGTTCCGGAAATTAGGAACCGGTCGATGTTGTTCTTTAATATATTGAGAAGTATACAAAAATTGAAACAACCCTTTACGGTTCGACATCAAGGTTGTTGCATAGAAATTTGAAAAAATGCAATGTTCGGCGAGGATTTAAATTTCAGCTATAGCGAGTTCATTCCGGAAATTGGGACCGGGTCGATGTGGACCTTCGATGCATTAAGTATAACAACAATTAAAACAACCCTTTTTCGTTCGACATCATGGTCGTTGCATAGAAATTTGAAAAATGGAGTGTCTAGCGCGGATAAAAATGTCGGTTATAGCGAGATATGTGGATATCCAGCTACAGAACCGAAGGGTCCTCGCATGGTCCGGCAAACACAAAACGTCATTACATACGCCCTTAAGATTCTAAAGAATTTTATACGCAGGCTTGCTCGAAAAGTAATTGACTTCCGGTCCGTTGCGCACGAGCCGCTAAATTGCGAGGAGTCCATCGACGTTCCGAGAATTCGACGGAAAAAGGCGCATAACAAATGACCTCGGTTCGGAGCTTCTCTATGCTAAAATCGAGTTCCAGCGTGGGCGTGGATGGATCGTTGATCCAGCAGGGTCGGGCTCTACGAGCGAGAGCGTCCTCCCTCTATATCGGTAGCTCGGCAAAGGTGCGCACGCAAGCGCTCGTACATTCGCGAGCGCATACATCAAAACGTACAAAGGAACCCGCTCGGCTCGGCGGATCATCGAGCGCGTCGATCTCAGGCGCCGCGGCGAGCTGAGAGCAAAACAAAACGCATTCCCGTCGCCCCCGGTCGCACGACGGACCTTAATGCGCATCGGCCATCGCACGCGAACGAACGTCCCCACCGAGAGCGAGCGCAATAAGTCAAACGCCTCGGCAGAGAGCCCGAGAACGCATTTACAGAAAGAGTGCGACGAGCTTTCGGCGAGGACAATGCTTTTCATTCGTGTCGCTGAGGCGTGAATTCCTCAGCCAATCGGCGTGGAGCCCACATAATTTGTGCCGAAACTTCAATCGAGCGAATTGACGTACGATCGAAAATTATGTAATGCCGGGACGCACCTCTTCCGAATCGTCAAAAATACAGTAACTTTTTTTTTCTAATTGTCGAATTTCCAAAACTTTATTTATCCGAATGTTCAGATCAGCGAACGTTACTTTTCGGAAATGGTAGTTGGCCGAACCTTATTCCTTTACATCGTTGCGTAACCGAACGTCATTGTTGCCGAATAATAATTTCACCGAACTTCATTTCTCCGAACCGTTGAACCTCCGCGCCTCAAGTCGCCGAATCGTCATTCTTCCGAATCACCAATTGAGCGAATCACGAAACTAAATAATATGAATGAATAGTCAGATAATCTGCTACTATATCATAATATAAATAATATGATATAATTTACGCTCAGTACGAAACGATTTGGATAAATGACTCGTCGGACAAATGCTGTTCGAAAGAATGACAATTCGGCGACTTGGCGGTTGGAGGTTTAACGATTCGAGGAAATGAAGTTCGGTGAAATTGTTATTCGGAAAAATAAAGATTCAGCGGTTTGATGACTCCATAAAACAAAGTTTCGAAAGTGTGACGATACAAAAGAGCTTCGGCCCGATTGGATTTTCGGTCATACGACAATTTGGCCGACTGAAGCTTCAGCAAAATACTGTGGCGCCAATCGGCGTACGAACGAAGCAACCGATCGCTTTGTATGTGTAAAAAAAAATTATTTTCCCCGGGCCACAAAACCCATCGCCTCAGTACAGGATATCCCGTTCAATATTATGAGTGGATTCTTTTCGTGCCGAGCCCACTTCGCTGATAAATAAAACATACGTTAGGGTCAAAGACCGCTTAGAGCACACACTCGAGTATTATAAATGCAGCTGATTCAGCCTCAGACTTCGGTCACAGCCGAGTCTTATTTCGGATTCGAGATAAAGAGAAAGAGAAAAAAAAAAGAAGAAAACTCTTATGCGCAGCGTTTACGATCGGGCCGGTGAGAACAAAAAAAGGCGTAGTTTCACAGCGTGGAACGACCTCTCGTCTGCTGCGTATCGCTACAAAGCGTAAAGAGTCGAAGTGTTGTGTTTCGTGTAGTGGTGGAAAATCGGTGCCTCGGAGGGGCTTTGCAGCTCGGGGAATTTTCTTCGTACCCCGCATTATCGCGTGTCTTATCGCGTGCTCCTTCCCCCACCTTTGCCGCTTTTCATATTTTTTTCCTCTTTCTTTCCTCTCAAGATTCTTTCTCTTTCCCCGCGTCTTCATCCTCCACGCCCCCACTCGATTTTCCTTCTCACACACGAACGTGTTTCTCCTCCTCGTTTCTTGGCCCGCGTGCTTCGACGTCTCCAGCCTCGGGACGGTGTATCGGTTGGGTCGTACGGATGTTGGCGTGCACCGATAGCGTCGGTGCATCGTTCCGAGCGCGTATACAGAAAAGAGCTGCATGGCGGCGGCGGGAGGGACGGCGCTCGAGGCCCGCTCGCGCGGCTCTTCATATAAGCCGGCGTTCGGCACGCTCCTCGGTGACTCAGTTCATAGTTCTGCGCGTTTCGACTCGCCTGACCGAGATAGAGCACGCACCGCAGTGAGCACAGTTGTGTGCAACTGACTTCTTTCGTTCAATCGGAACTCTGACTCGACGCCCGTCCGTGCACGTACAAAGCTGACCAACGACTCTCCGCAGCGCGCAGAGACACCGAGGGACGTCGGGAGAGCCAACTATCGGCGCTGGCGAGCAACCCGACGTTTCAAACCCGCTACGAACCTACGACCGTTGAAAGACGCTTAGTGTACCAGCAACGCGATAAAGAGACACGCGCTCATCTCTGATGCATCTCATCTGCAATACCGACTCGACCGATCGATCTATCGCGCGGACAGACGTCACGATCCTTACTCGATAATCTTTGTACGTTTGTGTCTGTGCCTGTTGCGTTACCTGTGCATATCGCGACTGTGACGAAGTTAGACACGCGTTGGAGGCGCCGAGATAGATCGGCGCAGAGGGAGGGACCTCAGTTATCGTCGATTCATCGTAGCATGAGGATTCACCGCGGCATCGACGCCCTCGTTAACGTCAATTATTTCGCGAAGAGGAAGAGACAACTCGGTCTATTCGTCACTTGAGAGAAATTGCTTTTCGGCCGGATTTTGGGAATTTTCCGGAGAGGAGAAACTTTGAAGAGCTTTCGAAAGTGACAGAGGGAGACTCTGATGTTGTGTTATTTTTTATTACCCTGCGCGGAGCGGTGAAGGATTCCGGTTGATCGGCGGGGGAAGGAATCTGGAGGCGGGAAGGTCAACGACAACAACAATGACGATTCCGTTGGAAAATCCTCGCGACGACGGGGACACGTCCGTTACACCGTTGCTCGGTGACTCAGGTTTGTAAAAAGCTATTATTATCTTGGTGGATTAATGACATTTTTATTAATGTTGAGTGAAATTATTATTTTTATATTTTTATTATCGGGATTTTTTAAATAGCTTTATATTACACATTTATTTATATAGTGTTATATTTTTTTCGGTGTATTGCTTATGACGCAATACACCGAACTGCGCGTCGGGCACGAAACTTACGGAAACACAGAGATTGCATTGACGGGTTAAACGGTATAGTGAGAAACTGTTTGCGAAGTGAGTCAAACCTTCGACTGGATGAGAAACGCCTCGTAAGATGAGAAACGAGTGTGACTCTCGCGCATCGCTGTAAATGTCACTTGCGCGTGGTTTGCGTAGCGTCAACTCTGCGCAGATCGCACGTGCGGCGTTGATAGTTTTTTGTCTTCCTTCGACGATTCCGTTGAAACGGTCACCGTTTACGATCACTCCGGTATGTAAAAGTGATCACCTAGGCAAATGAATGCAATTTTTATTATCAATGTTATTATTATTATTATCGATTGAAATTATTATTTTGCTTATGACGCAATACATCGAACACTGCGCGTCGGGCACGGAACTTGCGGAAACACAGCGATTGCATTGGCGGGTCAAATGACATAGTGGGAAATTGTTTGCAAAGTGAGTCAAAGACGTTCTGTTGGATGAGAAACGAGTGCGGCGCTCGTGCATCGCGGTAAATGTCACTTGCGCGTGGTCTTGCGTGGAGTCGACTCAGTGCAGAACACACGTGCGTCGTTGATCTTTTTTTTTTCTTTCTTTCTTCGAC
>JAPYZC010003423.1:0-13042 GCA_030522665.1 Ichneumoninae sp. A BG-2022a | reverse complement strand
ATAGGAAGATGCAATAGGAAGATGCAATAGGAAGATGCAATAGGAAGATGCAATAGGAAGATGCAATAGGAAGATGCAATAGGAAGATGCAATAGGAAGTTGCAATAGGAAGATGCAATAGGAAGATGCAATAGGAAGATGCAATAGGAAGATGCAATAGGAAGATGCAATAGGAAGATGCAATAGGAAGATGCAATAAGAAGATGCAATAGGAAGAAGTAATAGAAATATGTAACATGAAGATGCAACATGAATATGTAATAGGAAAATGTAATAGAAGACTAACAAACCGGCTAAGGAGCCTCTGAAATGCACTTCGTAATTGACAAAATACGTTCCGCCGATATTATACTCATTGCCGAATTCGCTCGTATCCGTTTGCACACGAGATGTACTTATGACGCTGATCTCTGACCGCCGGTATCTCGAACGAGCCAGCCAGCACAGCAGCCGAAGAAGAAGGGACTATCGTAAATTGCAGACAACGAAACATCATTGCCAGGAGGGTCGCCAGGTCGTCACCGATAGTAATTTTCACCGATACGAATTCGGTATAAAAGCTGGTGGGATGGGTCTCAACATCGTACTCAACCTTGCATCACAATGCGCTTCGGATTTGTTCTCCTGGCCCTCGTGGCTGCAGCGGCCGGTCGTCCCGGTCATCAACGCGCCGGTAAGTCAAACTACTGCATTTAATTACATGCATACATACTGCAGTGTCTCGTTTGCATTAGAAATTTCTTTGACAAAATTCACGAATAAATGACTACAATGAGTGAAAACATCTTTCACCCTTTGATAGAGAGAAAGTCCTATTTATGGAGCATCCGGCCTTCGTTTTACTGAATTCTAATTTGTACTTGCACTTGCCGGAGTACTCTAACTATCGGCGATCGGTGAACGCACTGAATTTTTCAGTGACCAGCCGCGAGCCGCTTCCTTCGTTAAACGCGATAAATTACCCTTCGCAGTGTCCAGTCGTAGTAAAAGAAATTGATTGCCAATGCTATAGATTTACACAGCTATCCTCTAGTACTAGTTTTATACCTGACGATAATTATACACCTTGGCAAAGAGCCATCGACCTGAGTCCTTTAGCCATCAGTTTCCATGTAGTGCTCTATTCTATTTTATTCTATTCCATTTAGTAATTATTCGCTAAAGAAAAAAAAAATTGATTTCTACTCGCAGCGGATCAAGATCTGCTGAAGAAGCAGCAGGACACGGTCTACCTCCTGGACCAGATAACCCAGGGTCTTCCGAACCAAGAACTGTACAACCTCGGCTACAACTATGACATCGTCGCCAACGCGCAGCACTACAACGAGCCCGCCCTCGTCCACTACTACGGTGGTATGGTGAGGACCGGTCACGTTCAGCCCCAAGGCACCGTGTACTGCAACTCCGTCAGCCAGCTCCGCAAGGAGGTCGCACTCCTCACGAGAATCTTGCTCGGCGCCGACGATTACTCGACCTTCCTGAAGACCGCCGCCTGGGCCCGCGTCTACGTCAACGAGGGACAATTCGTCAAGGCTTACATCGCCGCCATCCTGCAGCGCGAGGATACCCAGGGTGTCATCCCACCGCCGATCTACGAGATCTACCCTCACCACTACGTCGACGCTAGAGTCATCCAGGAAGCCCAGAACATCCACGCCCGAGGTGGCGAGGCTCTTGAGCAAACCGTCGTTATCCCGGTCAACTACACCGACTACCTGCCAGAGGGCGAGCACCAACTCTCCTACTTCACCAACGACATCGGTCTCAACGCCTACTACGCCTACGTCTCCCTCGCCGGATACATGATCCCAGAGGTACGTTTATCCAACAGAAAACAAAAATCAAAGCCTCGTCTCGATGGGACCCTGGTCCATATCGCCCCGGCTTTGATCCTTTCGTACGTCAACAATGAATCTCACCGGCTCTCTTTGATCCCATAGCATGTCCAGAAGACCGGAGGATACGAGCACGTTCACGACTACGAGGGCGAACACCACATCGGCCGTGGTGCCCGTTACTACTACCTTCACCAGCAACTTTTGGCCCACTACCACCTTGAGCGTCTCAGCAACGGACTCGGACCCGTCGAGGAAGTCGACTACGAGCACGTCCACGCTCCCTACAAGGCCCATCTCCGTTACACCAACGGTCTCGAGTTCCCCGGCCGTCCCGAGGAGCTTCACCTCGCCCACACCCACCACCACACCCTCATCAAGAACGTCTACGCCCTCGAGAAGAGACTCCTCAACGCCATCGACTCCGGCTACGTTATCACGCCCCAGCAGCAGTTCCTCTCGCTCTACCAGCCCCAGGGTCTCAACATCCTCGGCGACCTCATCGAGGGAACCGGCAGAAGCGTCAACCCCAGATACTACGGTAGCCTCCAGGCCGTCGCCAGGCAACTTCTCGGCCACACTCCCGAATTCGTCAACATCTGGAGCTACACCCCGTCGGCCCTCGAACTGAGCGAAACCGCCGTCCGCGATCCCGCCTTCTACCAGCTCTACAAGCGCGTCGTCAAGCTCTTCCATCGCTACCAGCAATCTCTGCCCGCCTACCAGCACGACGACCTCGTCCTCCCCGGCGTCAAGATCGAGCACGTTGCCTTCCCCGACCTCGTCACCTACTTCGACCAGCACCTCATCAACCTCGAGAACGGCATCGTTCAGCCCGAGACCAAGGAACAGAGGGACACGACGATCAAGGCCGCCCTTCACCGTCTGAACCACCAGCAATACGAGTACCAGATCCAGGTTCAAGCCGAGAAGCCCTACACCAACGCCGTCGTCCGCGTCTACCTCGGACCCAAGTTCGACTACGACGGACAGCCCATCGACATCAACCATCACAGACACTACTTCGTTGAGCTCGACCAGTTCGTCCACGATCGTGAGTTAACCGGATTGTTTCGGATGATGACGAAAAATGTGGCTGTTAGAGAATTTGCTGATTGCGATGTTTTCTTACACTTACAGTCCAGGAAGGCAAGAACGTCATCGTCAGGAACTCCCAGGAAACCCCGATCCACAGCGCCGACTACCCCTCCGTTCACCAGATCAAGGTCCACGTCGACAGCGCCGTCCGCTCCCAGAATCCGTTCTACGTCACCGAGGTACCTGCCGAAGAGATCGATGGAGTTAATTTTCAAGGTCTATCGATGCATTTCTTCAATAAAATAAAAACTTTTTCAGCCCCAACACATCTTCGGATTCCCAGCCAGGCTTTCCGTCCCCAAGGGCAGACACGGTGGTTTCCCGCTCCAGGTCTTCGTCATCATCTCCTCCGCCGAGGAACACCACGTGCCCTACGGCCCGGTCGTACCCGCCGAATACCAAACCTACCACCACCACGGCTACAAGGTCGTCACCAGCGAACAGTACGAGCAATACACCCAGCAAGGACACCAGCAACAGACCGGAGGCATTCACCACGGTGGACACCAGACCGTCGAGGTCGTTCCCCACTACGAGGCTCACGGTATTTACGGAAACGAGCGTTAGTATTCACGGATCTTCTTTTCTTCTTTTTCTTAATATTAAGAAGAAAAAAAATGGCTTCATCAACAATGATTTCTTTGCCTTCCAGTGAACAAGCACCACGCCTACTACGGTAACTACCTGTACATGAAGTACCCGAGCCAGTACCCGATCTACTACCAGCACTACTACGGACACGGTGTAGGAGGCAGCCAGCACGGAAGCTACGTCCACGGACACTACCAGCAGCACGGAGTTCACGGATACACTCATCCCCATCAGTACGTCGGCCAGCAGGGAGTGACCGGTCAGGGTCAGTACGTCCAGGGACAGATCTACCAGGGAGGAGTTCAAGGTGGACAGCACTACGGAGGAGTTCACGGTGGACAGCACTACCAGGGTGGAGTTCAAGGTGGACAGCACTACCAGGGTGGCGTTGTCGGTGGACAGCACTACCAGGGTGGAGTTCTCGGTGGACAGCAGTACCAGGGAGGAGTCCTCGGTGGCCAGCAATACGGCCAAGTCCAGGAGGGAGGCGTCGAGACCGTCGTGCCAGCCGGTCAGACCGTCTACCAAGGACAGGTCGGTCACGGTGTCCATCACGGTCAGACCGGACACTCCGAGCATCTCACCCAGTACTACAAGGGCAAGCACATATCCGAGATCATCGGCGGCGCCATCAGCCTCGACAACAGGCCTCTCGGCTACCCGTTCAACAGACCCCTCGCCCCGAGCGTCTTCTACGTGCCCAACATCATGGTCACCGACGTCATCGTCTACCACCAGCACAACTACCCGACCCACGGAACCTACTAAAGCGACACTTGAACGCTGAGCAACGAATCCGCAATACCTTCCGCAGAACAAAAAAACAAAAAAAAAAAAACAAATCCTCTCTATAGCCCCGAAGAAATGACTTCTCTTTCGTTTCTTCGTTCTCTTCCGATTTCGCTCATCTTCTACGAGCATTCTTTGTATCTTTTGCGAATTGTTACGTGAAGTCGTTCGACGAACTAGCAAGATCAATAAAGGGCTTCTCTAACATGCACAACATGTCTCTGAGTTACAACTCGTTATTTCTTTAACGTCGATGATTAATATATCTTTATTAAAAATTATTTTAACAGTCGAATGTGCGATGAGGTCTTGACACGAGATTCGCGCCCTGCTTACTTCAAGATACGGTCTTGTTTCTTCATTTTATTTTATTATTTTCTGTGACGAACGAGCTTATTCTCCGGTCATCATCTCCATGAATTCTGCGAATGTGAGGAAGAAAGATAAAGTTAGTGAGTATCTTAACTATCTTAAGAAGAGCGAATTTAATGTGGAATCTTATATCGATGATATCGACGAGTGTCGGGACGTACCATCGAAGTCCACGGTGCCCGAGCCATCGGTGTCGATCTCAGCAATTATGCCATCCAAGTCCGAACTCGTCAGTTTGTCGTCCAGCGCACCGAGAATTTCTTTCAGCGTAGCCGTTGTTATGTAACCGTTGCCCTCCCGATCGTACAGACGAAAAGCCTCCTTCAGCTCCTCCTGCATCGCCTCGGCGTCCTCCTCCTCCAGGAATCTTCCGGCAATTTTGCAGAAACCATCGAAGTTCACTTTGCCCGAGCGCTCCGGATCGTTCTCGGCTATTATAGCGTTGAGCTCCGAGTCGTCGAACAGCTGTCCCATCGTGTTCAGAATCGTCGAGATCTTCAGGGTGTCGATGAAGCCGCTCTTCGTCGTGTCGAACATCTGGAATGCCTTGCGCATAACTGCGGTCTTTTGCTCGTCTTCTTCCTGCGCAGACAGAAAAAAAATTAACATTCCGTTATCAAAAAAAAAAAAAATTAACAATTATTCGGATACGAGACATCTCTTATCTGGATATTCTTTTTTTTAACTATCGAAGCGCGAATTTTATTTCGATCATTCACTCGGCAACGTCACTGGACTTGGCTTGGGAGATGACGATGCGTCCCAAAAATATCATCGACAAAGCTTTTTTTCTTAGTTTTTTTTTGGTTCACTTTCACATTCGTCGCTTCGCTTACCATGGCTGGATTTTACAACGGACGCTTCGCACGACGGACGGGAGATACCTGAGGACAACGAAGCTCTTCGGCAGGATATAAAGCCTAGGGTCGCGGCGTTGTAAAACCAGCTAGAAAGCTTGGCGACGCAAAAATAGAGTGGGACGAAAAATGAAATATGTTATAAGTGCGCGAGCGAGCGAGCGGGGCAGCTTCAACGCGGTCCACGGGAGATGCACGTAAGGTGGGACAAGACGCGGCAAGGGGTGTCGTCACCAGGTCGACGGAAGAAGGCCACTGGTGGTAGTCGGTACTTCACTAGCCTCCGAGATACTGGCGTTACTCGCCGAAGTCGCAAACCGTTACAACGGGGCTCCTCTAGCTATTCCACCTGTTGCGTCGCGACTAAAATATCAGGCGTTTCGTGCTAAAACCCCACCGACGCGACTCATCGCCGGTATTATGTTCCAGCTGCTTCAGTAGGTCGACACGGCTGAAGAATATATAAGAAAAAAAATACCTTGCGAAAACAAGAAGGTCCTTCGAAAGTTATACGTAACATTGACTTTCATCTATAGCCCTGTCGAGGGATATCAATAGAACTCAATGCGCCGAAGAGAAAGCTATAATGCAAAAGAAAGAACCGTCCGTAACGTTGTTCGAAGTCTATAAGCGTGTCGGAAGTTATCAATAGCCCACTGTGTACGGGAATGGCATCGACGATCAGCGTCACAGTGCAGTTTATTTCTCGACTCGTGGATAAAAGAAGTTTTTCTTTCGTTTTTTCTTGTACGAGTGACCATCAAGCAAGCGGGTATAATAGACTGATAGAAAGACGGCGGGGGTGTTTAGCAGGAATGCAGAGTTTCCGTTCGCGAGTGTAAGCCAGAGAATGAATTATTCATCGTACGGTAATAGTTTGTCGCTGCGAATATTACGCGCTATGCGAGATGCGAAACGGCCCGTTTGGTTGGCCGAAAATTGGGAATAGCGTTGGGATGAATTGCCCGCGGTTTTACGGTACGTTTAATCCGCAACGCCTCTGGTGATCGGTGGCGATATCGCTGTCTCTCCGCGCTCCCGTATGCCGCTCCCTCCGTCCCCCTCGCTCTCGTTCTCCGGCGAGATAGCGTCGGGGAGTTTCCGTGCCAATTTTCCGAAAATTCTCGTGCCAAACGAGCGCGTCTTAGACACGTATCGTTAAGTAAGAACGCGCGGTCCTTCAGAATTCCGGAACGCCCCGGCGTTTTTCCTTCTTATAGTGGATTACGCCGCTCGAATTAAGTTCGATCTTTGCGCAAAGCACTCTCAGAAGCGGACTCGTTCGCATTAAGTTTAGTTGGGAACGAGTCATTTAAAAAACACTCGAGTTATTCCGGGGAACTTCCGGTATTCGTGCTTCGCCCGTACCAGACGACGAAGTCTGAAGAGCTTTTGGCAAATCTCGCCCAGCTCTAACGAGATATTCGGAGACACGGTGGGCGAGTACATTGTCGATCATCGGGATGATTCCGTGGAATAGCCGGCTCGAGCCAACTGGAATTATCGTCGCCGGCCGCGGGCAATCTCTTCGCTCCTCTCGTTGATAGCGCATCTCCCGCGGATTAATCTTTCTCATCCTCGGCTCGCCAGTGCGAATGCGGATCTGAAAATGGATAAGATAAATATCATTAGTCATTCATATTTCGGCTCTGCTCGATATGAATTTTCTCACTTTGCCCTCCGTGCGTGCAGTTCGTTCGCCTCGCGGATCGGTCCAGCCGGATTCAATTATTAACAAACCCGCGCGTCTCTCCTCGCCGGTCACCGTTGGCTTCGAGCCCACTCCCACGAATAGCCACCGTACGAAATTCGTTGCGTTAAGCATTTTCTTGCCGCATTATTATTACAATCGAGGATAGTTCGTCACGCGTCATCACGACTCACCAAAAATAACTCTCGGGTGCATGACAGTCCGAGAGGAAAGAGTCGCACCGCGGTTTCCACATTTACATAACGTAACCCGATAAGCGGCGCGTTCTTGCATTTTTTATATCGCTACTGATTTAGTCTTGAATTATTTTTTTTATCGACGATAAAAAATCGGGACCAAACGATTCGTGAACGAGGGTTCAAAATCCAAAGTTTTTTTTTTTTTTTTAATAACAATATCTATATTTTATTTGTGTAACGTAACGTCAACGCTCGGCGTTGTGTGAGCGATGTTTTAGATTCCATTTAATAAAAACATAATTCTTTACCAGATGATAATCACCCTCGATACTATGTTAATATCAACTGATTGTCATCTGGTAGTTTCGATTAACAAAATGCGGATGATAAATAACATTGTTCGTGGACAGAGGATTTTTCCTGCTTACGTACTAGGTATGGCGGTGGAGGGTTGAGCATCGCCTTTAGAAGACTCAATGGAGCGCGTTCGGCCCGCAAAAGGCCATAAATAACAATGGTCGATATACAAGTACTCTCACTATGTCGATCTCGGCTGCTGAAAGTCGGAAGGGCGTATCAGGCATCGAACGGACTTCGGAGTTACGCCCTTCTGAGTTTCAGCAACCGATGTATCTCTCGTTCTCTTATATTTAATTTTAGTGCAATTTAACATTTCATCCTGGCTTCGTTTCTGCACGATAATTTAACACAATGTCTGCGCAGCTGGCTGGTCTTTTTGACCGAGTATTTATGCATCAGGGACGATTTGTGAAAGAAGACGTTTCGCCTGACGTCAATAGAATGATAATTTTCTTGACAAAATAAATGTAACGTCAAATGCAACTGTCGCCGGCAACCGATTATACGATTACACTAGTTTTTCCCAATCTGACTACTCGCTGTAGTGCAGCTCGGAAAACTATCTACCGATTCGTCGAAATATAAGGCTTTGATTCGAAATATATATACTATCTTATTTACACAGTAGATATTCGACGATTACTGTACAAGACCCCGCACCTTTAAGAGTTAAGTAAAATAATACGCGTATGTGTGTGTGTTTTTTGTACTCGCGCGTTTTCATTGAAGAATCGTCGTTTCACTTGTTGGCGTTATCGCGCTGATAGGCTCTGCAATTTTTTGTAACTTCTCCATCGACGCAGCGAGCTGTTTTCTTCTATGATCGAAGAAGAGTTTTATGAGCCAGATAATGGTCAGCGGTATCGGCGTCATTATGGCACACGCGACCGGAATTACTGAAAGAATGAAAGAAATAATAATAACAGCATTAGTGCGCCACATTTTTTCGGGCGTCCATACTTTTACATATGGTCAACATAATTACGCTCACGTTAGGGAATCATTTAAGTCAAACACATTTACGCTAAAAATAATTTTTGCCAAAAAATAACTGGGCTGCAGAAAAATCATGGTTGAGTTTTGATATTAGCTGCATTCGCGCGCAACCACGTAAGGTTTGAAAATCTCATTTTCAAAAAATTAACTTTTGAAACCGGGTGTGACGTATATTCAGAATGAGGTCACGTTTGGTAAAAAAAAATGAAATTTTCAAACCAGAAGTGACGTATTTCCCGTAAAACGTCACTTCCGATCGAAAAATTAGATTTTCAAATCAGAAGTGACGTATTTTCGATACGACGTCACCACCGGTCGAAGAATGAGCTTCAGTGTGGCCTAAATGATACCCTGCAACACTCACCAGTCGTCAGATCAGCTGCAGGCTGAGTGAGGCTGAATCGCAGAAGAAATATTGCGATTCCGGTGTTTTGTATACCGGTCTCGATGGCGATAGCTCTGACGTCGACATTTGGCTGCCTGAAGATAACCATTGCGATCCAGCCGCATATATAGCCGAGCCACGCCAATCCCATTCCAGCTACGACGATCTGCGGAGAGATCGGATTCGGTTATACTTCACTATGATCAAAGCGCCGATGAGCGATATAATATAAACACCAGAAAATAAACTTGCCTGCCACGAGAAGAGCTTGAAGAGATAGAGATTCGTAACAATCGCGAAAATAATTATGAACAGAATCAATACAACCGAGAAGGGTTTCATGACGCGGACTAGTACACGGCTGAGCTTGGGCAATTTCTTCTGAATTATGTAGCCCAGGCCGAGAGGAATGACGAGGCCGACGGCGAGCATGGCTATCCGAGAGTACGGAACGGTCAGATTTCCCTTGTTGAAGATGCGAGCTCCAAGAGTGAAAATCCATATGGGCATCGTTGCTGCATAAAAAAGATATATAAATGTATATAGACATCTATACGCAGTGTTTTCGGTTCTCGGAACGATTAAAAAAAGTGCATACTCACCAAAGGAGGCAATGGTACCCACTGTGGTCATCGTTACCGAAAGATTGAGATTACCGCCGAGAAGTACAGTCCAAATATTTGACGCTCCGCCGCTTGGACTAATACCCGTGAAGAAAATGCCTATCTGCAGTTCCGGCCTGTTGGGAAAGAGAAGATACCCGATGACGTAACTGAGCTGGAAAATAATATGATCGACGTTAACGAAGCGTGATTGTCGCCGACGCGTAATCATCGATTGGACGACAGTCACTTACCAAGGGCATTATAATAAACTGGCAAAATGCTCCTATGGCAGGACCTATGGGTCTCCTCAGCGTGTTTCTGCACACCGACCAGTCCATCGCACAGCCAAAATTTATGTACAAGATGGAAACTAGCGTCGCCACACTGGCAGTGAAAAGTGTGTCCACCAGTCGCTGTGCCCTTATCACTGCGACGTTCAGTTCTTTGGAATCGTAAGTTCCCTGCAAATACATTTTAAAAAAAACATTTATCAATGCAACGAAAGTGAGCATTCGAAATCAGTATGATATTAAATTTTACTGGGTATTGTTCAAAGCGTTTAAGACACAGGTGAACAAAGTGCTTCTAAGATACGAGTAGGGATAGTGAAGAGTAGTCTTTGTTACGTTGATGCAATCCATTTGTTCATTAGCCTTTTCTTTCTCTTATATTTACATATATTTGATACTGTTTTTCACAGAACATTTTTTGTATTGATCGTTATGTATATTCAAACTTTCACAGATGTTCACAGTTTTTCAGTTCTGTGTAAAGGAGTTATTCCATCAATAAAATTACAATTACAATACTCCGCTTGTGTTGCAACGCAATAATTTTAATCGGTAGTTACCTCCTTGCCGACAATCTCAACGACTATCTTGGTATTGCCAAGAAATAGTCCTGTAACATTGAAACTAGTGTTCCAGAATGTTGATTTATTGAAGTGTTGAGGAAACAACGGCACGTCCGCCACAGCCACATTGGGATCCATGTTGGTTGAGGTCAGGCTTGCGGAAAGGATATCCGCGTTACCCGGAATGTAAACGGAGATGGGCACGCCAACCGTCTCGTCCATGTGGACGGTCAGCGAAGTGGAATTCAGTGCCACGCTCCATTCTTTCGCCAGGCTTGACCCCACCAGGAACACCGCTAGAAGAAGCAGCTTCATGCTCTGAAATGGAAAATCCAGACACGATTAATCTACGAACCACACAGCGCGGATAATGCAAAATATTGCATAATTCCTTGAATAATTGCATCGTCACAGCAGCAGATTTTATCTCACTCTAGACCCCGCTCTCTGAAAGAAATCTATAATGGCTCGCCGGCTGCATATATTTCCATTCGAATGAAGAGTCAAGGTGACGATGCGTTTCGCACTATTCACTCGTTCGTCGTCCCGTTTTGCCTCGTTCTCTCGCGATTTTCCACCGGAACTGCCGGCAACTGCCCCGACGCAGAAACAGAAGAAATACCTTCGTCGCCGAATTGTTGACCGAGCTATAGCTATCTCTTACGAATCAATTTTCGCGCGAGATAATATTTACGTGCGAGCGATAACACGAGTATAACAGACGAATCGGTGGTATCTGAGATTTATATCGGGACGCCATCCGATAACAATCGTTTCCATACACAAAAGCACGTGTGTGTCTATTTTAATTCGCGCGGACAGTCGATCTCTGTGCAAATCCCATTGCGTTGCACTATCGGAAATCGGGTAATGCTTACCTGCACCGAAGTAGCCCGATAAATCCTCAATCGGACGGAGAAACAACCGCGTGCACGTTCGATCCAGCCGATTATTCGTTTCAAACTACGCCGCTATAATCACGGGAAAAAATTCTGACGCAAGGTCATCGCGATGAGCGGAGAAAATGCACCGACGCGTGTGTCGCGAACTCTTTCCGCTATCGGTATTCGCCACTTTTTTTTTTCGTTCTTTTCTTTTCAGTGCGTCAGTGAAAGTCTCGCGGTTATTTACGACTCTGGATTGCTCCGAACGTGGAACCGGCTGGCAAACCATACGCGGAATTGGGACCAGCACAGACCGGCGTGCCAGCCGCCAGTCTCCTAACGGAGTTGTCGTCAATACTCTTGCAATCCGCCGTTGTATTGCCGCTACACGTGCAATACCGGTTCCCCACGGTCACGGTTCCACGGGAAGGTGGGCACGTCCCGAAAGTGGGGCCTGCGTGGAACCCGTACCGTCCCCCCCCCCCCCCCCGTAAGCTTACTCCTCTGCACGTATTCTGCACTACCGAGTCGATAGGCATTTTTCTATTGTAGGTCAGTAGTACTGGCCTACATTCGTCAGCTGATCGAGAATGAAGGATTGTAGGGGAAATCGAGAGTAGTGGAAGGGCCCAGTCCGGTCATTGTCGAGAAAAGAAGCCTTCTACTGTAGATGATCAGCTGACTCTCCCGGCAAACTCCGTATCATTATTAATAGCGAATACACTCGTGTTAACCAATCGTAGCAGTTTGCGAAATCTTCTGATTGGTCGTACTTTCCCTTCCATAACTTTATTGTGCAGACATACTCTGTCGGTATATGCGTTTCGGTACGCAAAAAAAGAAAATTAAAATCAAAGTAGACAAAACAAAAGTTGAAAATTGGAATTTTCATATCGCTTCCTCATATTCCTCAATTTTCCTCAATTTTCAACTTTCTGAGGAAGCGATACGAAAATTTCACTTTTCAACTTTTTTCAACGTCAACGTCTTAGACTTTTATGCAAAACGGCTGACCGATTCAGGTTCAGTGCGTAAAAAAATATAACATGGTCACGTTTCACTTTGTCGAATCTGCGTTTAGCGCGAAAAAATACATGGAAGTATGCGCTCCTGAATTTTTTTTTGCCCTTTCGATTTTTATTCCAGAATTCCTAATGATACCTTTTTATCTAGCTTTTTAATCCCGTCATATCCATCGTCTTGTATATGTCTTGCTGTAGATCACGATAGGCACCTGGGTTTTTGCGCGATGCCATCGAAAAGCAAAGAGTTCGTTGTTTAAAAATATCTAAAATCATTCATTTGTAAACTTTTTGGTTAGTTGTCGCTCCGGGACTGTAATTCTATGTATTTTTTCGCGCTGATCACGAATCTGACACTTATTTTATTCGCAGATAAATATTTGATCCGAAAAAATGCGTCTAAAAGAAAAAAAAATTGCATGAAATTCAAAAAATTCAAAATGACATAAAATTTAAACGGTTCGATCGATTTTCTTGAAATTTTAATGGGATCCTCGGGTGATCA
>JAPYZC010003422.1:0-17448 GCA_030522665.1 Ichneumoninae sp. A BG-2022a | reverse complement strand
GAATTAACGGTCGCTTCATTAATGAGTTGCATTCCGATTTAAACATGTTCATCGATTCCATAAATCGGGCGCAACGTGGGATTAATTGTTCCGTGGGTGAGGGCATAGAGTGGGGCAAAATGGACCACTTTTTTTACCATTTCTTTCTGTTTTATATTAAAAAAAGGTCTCAAGCCAAAACGGAGGTCCGTTTTGCACCGCTCTCCCTGCGTACGCTGCAAGATATATATTAGAGACATTAGGCGGTAGGGCACGTGTAGAAGAATAAGTACCGCGGCACCAGGGTCAGATTGCATACCAAAGATAGCGCGTCGATGCGAAAGACTCTTGCGTTGGATAGCTTCATTAATGAGTTGCATTCCGATTTAAACAAGTTCATCGGTTCCATAAATCGGGCGCGACACGGTATTAATTATGCCGTTGATGAGGGCACAGAGCGGGGCAAAACGGACCACTTTTTAGAATTTTTTTTCCATTGCATATTAAATAAAAAGAACTCGTGCCCAAAACGGCGGTCCATTTTGCCCCGGTCTTCCCCGCATACGCTGCAAGATATATCTTAAAGACATTAAGCGGTGGGGCACGTGTGGAAGAATAAGTTCCGCGGCATCAGGGCCAGATTGCGATTGAGCCCGAGTTCTAAGATCTCTCGAATCCGATAATGGGACGAATTAGAAATCACGTAGGAGCAATTACACTCTAATCGCGGAATAATCGGTAATTATTCGACGGTGCGGGTGACCCAGGGATCGCGAGAGGGAACGGTGGATGTGAGAGGGTTTGCACGGGAGATCGCGTTGGTACAGAGGCGAGAAGGCTCGAGCCTGGGCTGATTCATCAGCGAGCGGACCGTACGAGCCCTTCGGGGCCGGAGTTTTAGGGGCGAGAGAGCTGGGAGCGCCGGGGAGAGCGGACCATGTTTCCATCCAGCTGGAGCCCCCGCCTCTCACCCTCTTATTGCTCCCCGAGTGGCCGCAAAACGAAGTTTGATCAAATTCTACTGCTCGGGCATAAAACTGACCGGCTGACCGGCGTCCGGGCTTATGGTCCCGATAAATGATTCATCCATACGATACGATGCGATGCGATAAGGCGAGGCCTTTTCCGTTCCTGCTTCTCCACGCGGCCACCGCCGACTCTGCCTCTTCGCCCCTTCTGGCTATTTTTTTTTCTCTTCTTCCTGTATCGGTATTGGTGTAACGACGAGGCGCCGATGTTGGTGCAGGTGGATGTCGAAGGTACACAAGAACTCCAACCCGCGAACGTGTGTCTAGACTTCGTAGACGCGGTACACAGCGGCGTTATGGCGGAAGACGCACGACGGTGTGCGTGTCGGAGGAGCACTGGTGTGCTAAGGAGACGAGGGTCATCATCGTTCGAGCCCTTTTACGAGCCCGCGGTCTCTTCTCCCCGGCCTTACGAGCATGAGAGCCCCGCCGGAGAGTCGTTGGCTCGAATGTACCGGGCTCGCACTTACGCTAAGCCGGAAAAGCCAGATCCCTGCTACGAGAAGAATCCGTCCTGGCGCCCCACCGCATCGCGATGTCGGGAAAGTAACCTTTGGACCACGAAGCACACCCGCTTTGCATCATCGGTTTTCAATCGATTGTGCATTTTGCGAGTAGAAATTGGGTGCAGTTTTTTACAGTGATGTATTGACCGATTTAGGATTTGTAAGATTGGGCTGTAACGACTTCGGAGGATTTGTGGTGGTCGATGATGTGACGGCTGGTCCCAATTTGAGATATGGAAAAATATGGTTTTCGCTAGAATTCGAACCGAGGTTGGCCGGTTGTTCCTAAGTAAAAGCGCTAAACGGTGCGCTAACTTCATCCATATTTTTCCATCCGTTCGAGTTATCTACATATGTGCAATGCTGGAGTGTCGTACAACCACACGAATCGGGCTACGTAATCGGTCTTTCGAGATACGCGTTTTTCTCAAAACGTGCAGCTTTTCTAAAAAGACATTACCGTCCACAAAATAGCTACACGTAGAAAAAAATTGTTAGATTAATCAAGGTGCGTTCACCCGAGTTCAAAGAGGTTATTTAGTTGGTACAATACATTTTTTTGTTCGAATCGAAATATTTTGATTTGACTGAAGTGAATAATAGTTCAACAAAAGAATGATTTAGTTGTACCAACCAAATAACAGCTGTGAACGTATGTAGCCGCGAATTTGGTTAATCCAAAAATTTTTTTTCTCATATAGTATAGAGTAGCTATAGAGTAGTATAGAAAGAAGAGAAAAAAAATAGCTCATATAGTATAGAGTAGCTGTATAGCTATATAGCTGGAGACTGACCAAAATAGAATACGTATGGTCATTTCCGTGGCTCACATAACAATCAGGAGCGATGAGAGTGCGGACGACAAAGCACACCCGTTTTGCATAATCGGTTTTCAATCGATCGTTCCTTATCCAAGAAAAAATTGTCCGGCGAAGACTCCAGTGAAGTGTCTCTACCAATTCCGGATTCGTCAGCTTCATCAGCCCAACGAATCGCCCTGCGTAATCGGACTCTCAAGGTACGACTTGACGTGAGCCTTCCGATAACTTACCGTGCACAAAATAGCCATCCAGCAGCGATAGGGTATAACCGGACTCTGACAAAAAAAAAGAAAACCTATGGTCGTTTCCGTGGCACATATAGCCATCAGGAGCGAGTAGAGTGCGGACCGTGGGCAGTTTATTGCGCGCGGGTGGCTCGTGGATATTGTTTTCAATAACGCGTGGCATCAATCAGACTTTGCGCGAGGCAGAAGGGCGCGGAGGGAGGGGGATCGGAGAGAAATCGAGTGTGCCGCAGATCTGGTGTTCCCGTTCGCGGTGAGCCTCGGAACTCCGTTTTCCGAGGGCACTACGCCGAGCCGGCTGGATCGCCGGAATCTCCCGCGGGAAACGACCACGCAAGATGTCCGGAATGCGGTGACCTCTTGCCCATTGGGAAGCCCGGATTACCGAGCTGACCATCTCCTTTGCATAACGACGCCTGGGCTTTCGCCCCCGGACCAGCCTCGTCCCCCTCGCCGGGCACCCGCCCGCCCTCCTGTCGCCTCGTGACCGGACCCAGATGCACCCTGCCATCCCGCCTGGATCGCGCGATCAAGGACTCAACCCTCATGCCATCCAGCGCAATGGGATCGCGCCGAACGGCGAACGATCGCCGGACTCCCGAAACAACTCCGGCCAGGGAACGCTCGACCTCCCATAACTACGGACAATAACGAATATATCCGTGGGACCTTCTGGACATAATATAGTACAGCGGAGCGTGTATTCCAGCATAGGATCGTAGGCGAAGAGTCGAAGCTCACCGCCCTCACCGCCCAAACTTCGCCAGCTCCAGTGAATTTCATACATAAGAATCGTCCACTCGACGGCCCGAGCTGGTTCAGGATTCAATTGTACCGAGGCCGCTCTATCGTCGGCGGATCCGGCGGACGGCAATAGGCGAGGAACGATACGGGAAATTTCTCCAAGAACTCCAAAAAGTGTGTAGGAATTCCTTCGCACTGTACGCGGAGAGGAGAAAAAACGGTCGCTTCATTAATGAGTTGCATTCCGATTTAAACAAGTACATCGATTCCGTAAATTGGGCGCAACGTGGGATTAAGTATTCTGTGGGTGGGGGCGCAGAGCGGGACAAAACGGACCATTTTTTTTACCATTTCTTTCCGTTTCATATTTAAAAAAAGGTCTCAAGCCAAAACGGTGGTTCGTTTCGCCCCGCTCGCTGTGCGTACGCTGCAAGATGTTTATTACAGATATTAGGCGGTAGGGCACGTGTAGAAGAATAAGTTCCGCGGCACCAGGGCCAGATTGCTTTCGAGCCCGGATTCTAAGATCCCAAATTTGAATAGATTAAGGAGGGAGTCTCGCTGCGCTTTGACTTCGCATAAGTTCGACAACAATAAGAGAAAATTGCAAAAACTTCTTGATGGTGTAAAAATCTGAAAAAAATCATGTATACTAAAGGCACTGAGAAGATTAATTTTGCACACTAATAATTGCAACATTTTATTAACAAATTCATCAAAAAATTAATTGGTTAACAAATTACCCGGCAACGAAGCTTTTTTTTTATGAAAATGATTCGTTTATTTTTCTGAATACGTATGAATTTTTTTCAGATTTTTAAGTAATCGCTGATTTTTGTTCAATAAAAAAATAAATAAAAAATCAACGATTACTTAAAAATCTGAAAAAATTCATACGCATTCAGAAAAATAAGCGAATCATTTTCATAAGAAAAAAAAAGTTTTGTTGGCGGGTAATTTGTTAACCAATTAATTTTTTGATGAATCTGTTAATAACATTTTGCCATGATTATTATGCAAAATTAATCTTCTCAGTACCTGTACTATACATGATTTTTTCAGATTTTTACACCATCAAGAAGTACTTGCAATTTTATCTTATTGCTGTCGAACTTATGCGAAGTCAAAGCGCAGCGAGACTCCCTCCTTAAATGAACGATCGTCGGACTCCCGAAACAACTCCGACCGGGAACACTCGACCTCCCATAACTACGGACAATAACGAATATATCCGTGGGACCTTCTGGACATAATATAGTACAGAGGAGCGTGTATTCCAGACTAGGATCGCAGGCGAAGAGTCGAAGCTCACCGCCCTCACCGCCCAAACTTCGCCAGCTCCAGTGAATTTCATACATAAGAATCGTCCACTCGACGGCCCAAGCTGGTTCAGGATTCAATTGTACCGCCGCTCTATCGCCGGCAGATCCGGCGGAACGATACGGAAAATTTCTCCAAGAACTCCAAAACGAGCCTAGGAATTCCTTCGCCCTGTGCGCGGAGAGGAGAACCAAAGGAGCGAAGCGCAACGACTCGGAAGCGACGCTAGGCCGCATCTGAAGAATACGCGGTCCGACGAAATTAGCTCGTGGAATTAGTTTAATTGTCCACGGTTCATCGGTGTCTGGGAAAATTACAGACGGGCTGTTTCGGGCGGTAGCGAGGCTGTCTTGTAACTCCTCGCACTCCCAGCGCTCCCTGCGTTCTCTCGTTATCGTTCGCGCGACCGTCAATTTAAATGTCAAAGGGAAATTGTTTGATTATTTATTATGCAAATCGGATGCGACAAGGAGACTCTCGCCCCGCGGAGACGCGCGGTGAGGCGAAGATCCGCACGCTGCGAGAGGAGCACGCGGAGTGTGAGAGGACTGGGGAAAACCACGCTCGCGCTCTCGGGGATTCGCTTTAACGGATAGTAGACCGCGAGGATAATTTTGCCACGTTAATTGGATCAAGAAGTCGGGATGGTCGGGGGGGAGTTTGCTCCTTCGACGCAGCTTCTCGCCGTGGAGGGGTTACAGAAGCGAGAGCCAGAGGCCCGAGTTTAATTACGATTCTCGTCCGTGTCGCAATATAACCGGGGACACTTTCCGTATCGTGTACGATTATTCGAAACCCCCTGCTCCCTCCTCTCCCCCCCCCCCGGTTATGAGATACAGATTGAGTAAATAAGGGTGGATCAGATCTTGCGCGGGGCGACGAGAGGCCAATGTCAAGCTGATAGTTTCTTGTTTCCGAAAGACATCGATTAATCACAAAAAGATGATTTTTTTTTATTACGGAAAAAAATAACGCGGATTTTTGTCCCAATGATTCGGACATTGAGAGTAAATAAAAGTTTGTTCTTTTTACAACAATTGTATTGTCCATGAAGGTCCGTAATTTTTTATTTGTTAATTTTCCGATCCGATCATCGGGTTCTAGTTTTACAAACAAAAGTATAAACCAAAATTGTTAAGGACACGGGAAGTAAAAGGTTTGTGTATTCAAAACTTAACGAATGGGTTTGTTACTTCTTTAACAAAATTATTTTTAAGAAACTTCGTATTCCGATTTTACGAAATTATCTTGTACTGTGCAGATCTCGAGAATTCTGATGATGGACTCAACTAGTTCATATGAACTATCACAATTTTGTTGCCATTTATTAATTAAATCAATGAAAAAACTTGTATTTACGCGAAACAATACTGGATAAAGTTGCGTAGAAAACTGGCTAAACTACACAGTAAAAGAAGACATAAATTTACTGTGCCGGACAAGAAGTTTTTATGCAAATACTGGTACATTAAATTTATTGTACAATTGTGATGAAAAATGTATGTACGTTTTCATTGAAATTAAAGTAAATGATTAAAAACTAAGAATTTCCAATGTTTTTAATGCACAAAACATTCATTTTTACATGAAATTTAATATACCAGTTTTTGCATAAAAACTTCCTGTCCGATTAATGGATCGCGTATGTAGTAACGCTTCTACGAATTTCCGAACACTGTATCGACCGTCTTTTAGCAAAATGCAACAACATAGAATAATTTAGGCATCAAACATTCTATAACTTTTTTCTGTGCATCAAGTAATGTTTGTATTCTCGTCCGTGTCGCGATATAACCGGGAACACTTTCGGTATCGTGTGCGATTATTCGAAAACCGCCGCTCCCTCCTCCACCCGCGGTCATGAGATACAGATTGAGTAAATAAGGGTGGATCGGAACTTGCGGGAGGCGTCGAGCGCTCCAGCAAGAGCGGGGGTTGATGCGGGCCGAAGGAAGAATGGAAGAAGGGACGGAACGATCGAGCATCCGGACGACTCTCGGGCACCCCTTTCCTCAATCAAATTATTAATTCACGTTCGGTTTATGTGTCGTCGCGAGCAAATCCCGGTGTATTCTTATAATTTGTTTGAGGAATTAGTGAAAGGTTCGTCGACCTCCTCGGGCCTCCGCGGAGCGTCGATGTCACCCTGGCGGTAACTAACGATTCGCCTCGTTCTCGACGATGCGTATCTCGCGGGAACGAGGTACACAGTGCCGGCGTCGAAACTAGGATGCACGAAGCTGGGAGAGCGGATTAATATTATAATGAAAACAAGGGGGAGGGGCGATGAGTATCGCGACCGTAAACTCGGTAGCGACGGAGTGGGCCCTCGACAGTTTTACCGATCTCCGGTCGCGTCGTATGAATATTCATAGGACCGACGCGGGGATATCGACTCGTTTTCGTACCGATATCCCACGCACAACCTCCTTCATCGAGCGATTACAGGGTATGTAGCCGACAGTGTTTTATAATTGCCTGTCGATCGAATGTACCACACACTGCTCGATCGCGCGATAACGCTCGTGATATCATTATTTTACTGGACGGAGAAAAATTATTCTCTTTCTCTAACGAAATGTAGATCGTTGATAATTTATTGTTGTCGCAGCAAAAATATTTGGCTGCTGCAGCAAAATATTTTGTTGTCCCTATGTTAAGCAGACAAATAAATGACTTATGCACCCAGAAAAAAAATGTATCTGACGGCCACTGTTTATTAAGATTAAGTATAATATTTATTTGATTTAAATAAATATTTATTTAAATCAAATAAATATTTTACTTAATATTAATAAACGGTGGCCGTCATATGAAATATAAATTAAATACGGGGCATGTCGCAGACAGTGTTTTATAATTGTTTGTTAATGTGATGTACCACACACTGCTCGATCGCTCTACAGCGTTCTTGATATCATTATTTTAGGTGAACTCGACGCGTTCTCGTCTCGAATTTGCATCGGCAAGGACCAGCCGATTCGGGGCGAGTGGACGGGAAAGCCGAATCCTCGCCAACCCTTTCCATACATCCCTTCGACCCGAAAACCAAACGAGCTCGCCTACACATCGCCCTTCTCTGCTGCCTGCTCACCGTAGCGGCAGTCGCTGCGAACCGAACAGCACCATCAACCCAGCGCCCAGAGGCACTCTCACCAATCTGCCGCCGCTTCTCACATTTGCATACATAAGCTATTAAGCAGCTCTTTTCATTTCCTCCCGTTTACGACAGTTTAGTTAGAATAATGTTTTACAAGATTGCCGCGCGAACAATTCTGCCCAACCCTTCCTCACGTTAGAGTGTATACAGCCTCTCCTTCGCGTCCCGCTACCGGCTCCTCAACGATATCCCTGACTCCTCTGATTAATGCTCCACTATTTTATCACCGTAACGCGTTACGTCGCCCGGGGATTTTTCTTTCATTTTTTTGTGTTCTCGTCACCGGGACGATACACGCTTTTGTGAACTCCAGGCGGCTCCTTTATGATAAAAAAATAAATGTTCTCTTCTTTCTCACAGACTCCTGGAAGGTGAGTTATATTACAATTGGTATAAAGGAATCGTGGGTTAATGCTCCTCTATTTTACCACTGTAACACGTGACGTCTCTCCGAAATTTTTTTGTTCTTTTTTTTCTGTTTATTTCATATGGAGATATTTAAAATATGTTCCTTATCATGATTGCAATACTACTTAAAAATATGTAAAAGGGCAGAGCCTGTAAATAAATCAAATAAATAAATAAATCAATCAATAAATACATGCATTTTCATTTTATTCTCATCACGAGGACGATACCCGCTTTTGTGACGTTGAACTCGAGGTTGCTCCTTTCTGGAGGTCCCTTTATGATATATTTTTTTATTGCTTCTTACAGACTCCCGGAAGGTGACTTATATTACAACTGGTATTGACGGGTTGATGCTCCTCTATTTCATCACCGTAACACCTTACTTCCCTTGACGATTTTTAAAATTTTAATTTCATTTTTTATTTTTACTTTATTGTATTTCTTATTTTACTTTTTTATTTTTATTTATTTTTATTCGTGTCACCGAAACGACAGCCGCTTTCGTGACGTTGAACTCTAAGCTTCTTCCTGGAGGTCCCTTTATGATTTTTTTTTCTTCTTATTTTCTTATTTCTCACAGACTCCCGTAAGGTGACTTATATTACAACTGGTATAAAGGAATCGTGGGACGCGGAACGAACTAATCACGTTCCACGGAAACCCGCGACGCCTTCCCAGTGTAACTCCACGGTTCTCTCTCCACCTTTTCTTCGCGCGCCGGAAAGAGAGTCGCAATATCGCCCGTGCGTTGTTATTGATTTACATGGTACGATTGAAAGTATCATAATGGCGATACGGCCGGTCTGTTACACCCTACGTGATCGTCGTGCGGGCACACCGTTCGCGCTCACGGAACGTTATTGGCAAAAGGCAACGTGCTCATTTCTCTCTCTTCAGTTCGAGCGCCACTTTCGATTAACATTCATGGAAATCATTCGGGCAAATCGACTTTTCGATGCGGAGGGAAGGAGACAAAGATTTACATCGCGGATCTCCCGACGACACCTTGCGCTTTTACACTGAAGAGTAATTTTTATCTTCGCCACTCGAGACACATTGCCTCGTCGCGTTGTCGATATTGCGAAACTATAAAAGATATTTTTTTATTAAAAATAATCATAGTAAAAAATCGGATGACTATAGAAACACGCATTTTGCTTCGAGGTAAATAAGTGTGCGAGAAATGGCGTGTAGAATTTTACACTGATAAGTCATTCAATCTTTACCAAAGTGCTTCGAGCAAAATTTCCTTATAGCGCTTTTGGTGTCTCAAAAGGAGAACTATGAAAGACATTTTTTATTTGTTTTTAATAATTTAAAAATCGGATACCTAATAGAAAGGTGAATTTGGTCTTGAGGTACACCCGTGTGTAAGACACTGTGTAGAATTTTACACCGACAAGTAATTTCATCCGTAACAATGTGCCTCGAGCAAAATTGTCTTATCAGGGTTTCGGTATCTCAAAAGGAGAACTTCAAAAGACATTTTTATCAGAAAAAAAAATCAGGTAATTGATAGAAACGTGATTTTTATCTTAAGGTACACAGGTGGACAAGGCACGGTGTGTAGGATTTTGCACCGGCAAGTAATTTAATATTTGCCACGGTGTCTCGCGAAAAATTGCCTTGTCACGATTTCAGTAACTCAAAAGAAGATAAGACATTTTTATTAAAAAAAAAAAAAAAATCGGATAGCTTATAGAAATATGAATTGTGTCTTAAGGTACACAAGTGTGCAAGGCACAATGTATAGAATTTTACACCGTCAAGTGATTTAATCTTTGCCACGTTGCCTAGCGAAAAATAGTTTAAACGCGTTTTCGGTATCTCAAAAAACAAGACATTTTTAATTTTTAAAAATAAATTTTGAATCGCATACTTATGAGAAACGTGAATTTAGTCTCAAGGTACCCAGATGCGCGAGATACGCTATACGGAAGCCAAATCGGCAGTAGCATGTAGATACGACGGCGGTAAACTCAAACAAGTATATCGAGCAAAAAGCGAGAGAGATGTCGCCGATAAAATATGTACAAGTCGCTCTCAATATTTCAGTGACTGAGCCGCGCGTATTGCGTTATTTATGGGCCGTTGCTTATGAATAACCGACCCCCTCACATCCGTAACGCTCGTTTCTCTCCTTCTCTCTCTATCCCGCCCCTAAGTGGGATTTATGTACCTTTGCAGTTTCTTTCGGCCTCGCTCCATACCACCTCTGCACTTGTTCCACGTCGAAGTGATTTTCGCGTCACCCGAATCGATCCCCACCAATATGCAAAAAAATATAATTAAAATGCAAAATTAAGAAATTGAAAATGTCAATTTTTAATTAAAAAAAACTTAATTCTTTTGCTAAATAACATAATTTGCTGGACAACTTTTGACAAGACAACACGTTACTCTCCGAGACGACGAGGACCAAGAGAGACATACAAACCGGGCGTGATATCGCCGAGCGCCGAGACTACCAATAATGAAGAAAATATAATAAAAAAAAATAGACAATTGAACAAAATGTAAATTTTTTAAATTTATTTCTTTCTCGGATAGACATCCGGACAATACTTTCCGTATTACTTCGATTGTTCGAATTATAATTTTTAAAAATGTATATATAATTTTTAAAAATTTAACGCAATTATCAAATTTTCTTATTTTTTGTCCGCATAGATGTCAGGCCAATAATTTGCGCATTACCTCGATTGTCCAAATTCCTCGGATTCGGAAGACAACACGCTACTCTCCGAGACGACGAGGACCAAAAGAGACGTACACTACCAATAACCAAGAAAATATGATAAAAACAAAAATAAACAATTGAGGAAAATATCAATTTTTAATTAAATTTTTTTTCTCGCTCGGATAGACATCAGGTCAATAATCTCCGCATTGCCTCGATTATCCAAATTGCTCAGAATCGGAAGACAACACGTTACTCTCCAAGCCGACGAGGACCAAGAGAGACGTACGAACCGGACGCGATATCGCGGAGCGCTGGCTGAACTATCCGTTCAATTAATTAATGCGCCCTATCGCTGTCGTACATCAGGATCGGTAATTAAACGAGTAATTATAGAATCTCGAGGCGTGGCTCCGGGGGCTGCCCTCGTGTTGTGCTTGGGCAACGCGTTGGCGAGCTAGCCCCGACGGGCATTAAAAGAGCGCGAGAAGCCCGGCCGCGCAGTTTCTCTCGCGCCCGGCTGCGGGTAGAGAGCCCCGGACATAAATATGAGCCGGCGCGAATTAAAGAACCACCCCTACTCTCTGACCCCCCGTATTTAACGCAACATTTTTAATTACTCCGAAACGTCTGCGTCGCTCTTTTTTTTCCTTCTTTTTATCTTTTCCTCTTTCTTCGGGCCTCTCCCTTTTTCTTTTCTCGTCTTCGCGCGCTCCTCGCCGGGAGTAGAGAGACACCTCCTCGCCATCCTTCGCGAAGGGTGTGTGCCGTGTTAATTAAACGAAACCGTTTCGCGCTCTCTTCTTCCATCCACCCCCTTACGAGTCCTGCCCGAGGAATCGTTTCCGCAGGGGAGAAACACGCTCGGCTTCGTTTCATCCTTTTTTTCCTTCCTTTTCCTCTCCGTTGTTTCCCTTCGTTCCTCATTTCGAAGGCGGGCCGAGGACGATGTAACACCGTAGCGGGAGAATTCGAGATTCCGAGCCGTTCGATCACAACGGGGTTACGAGGGCGCCGAGCGACTGGAAGGAACGACCTGGGGTTGGAAAAATCGGACCGGGAAGCCGCGCGCTCACGGCACTTCAAAAGACGGGGTCTTCTTGAAGAACGTCCGATACCGCGACGATTAGTCGGAAGAAACGAGAAAGCCCATGCTAATTTTGAGGGAACTACTCGGGTACTTCGTTCTCGCGTCCGGAGGAATTTATTTGAGGCACTAGCATAAGGATTCGCTTCAAAAAACTGGTTGATTTTCAACGATTTTTTAAGGCGGGTGTTAGAAGGATCGTGTTTTTATAGCCAGTTAGTAGGTGTTATGAAGTGTGAGTTTTTTTTTTTAATTGAAAAATGTTAATTAAGGACTGATTAATAATTAACATCGGACATCACGTCTCGAAATCTGATCGTGCAGTTGAAATTTGGACAGATTGTTGATTATAACATTTTTCTATCTAATGACCAGATGATTTTTTTAAATCTTCACTTATTTGTTAATAACGAACGATTAATGTCGTTTTTTGTCAGTCGAAATGAAAATGTTATAGACATTAATCGACCTGTTTTTTGGACCAAATCCTTATGGTAGTGCGTTAACGAATTTTTCCGTCGCCGCTGCACAAATGGCAAACTTAATTTTTCTTTGGGGAGGAATGAGACATTATCTTTTGCCACCGTTCTCGACCTACACGCGGGAAGTAGATGTCACGCATACAAAGGAAGTGTCCGTGAAAAGCTCACAGTCGAGCACCGTAGCGGAAGAATTCGGGATTCCGAATCGTTCGATCACAACGGGGTTACGAGGGCGCCGAGCGATTGGAAGAAACGACCTGCCGAGTAGAAATTTTTTAGGGCTGCATCGGGGAAAAAAATTATTTGACGGCCACCGTCATTCGGTTCAAGTAAAATATTAATTTGATTTAAAGAATCATTTATTTTTATTAAGTAAATAGTTACTTAAATTAAATAAATATTGATTTAAATCAAATAAATATTTTACATAAACCAAATAAACGGTGGCCGTCAAATAAATTATGTGTCTGGGTGTGACAAGGCTTCATCACGCTGATAAAAAAATATGGATGAATCAACTAAAGACAAATCATTTTTTTAAATTGATAAATTAACAAATCTTTTAACTGCACCAACAAAATATATTCATTTGATCGTCCCTGCCCGAATCTTTAGGTGACTCAAGCATATTTTTTTATCGGTGCAGAACTTTGTCAGGCTCCAATGTAACGATAGAAAATCTCCATTTGGACTGGGGTAAAAAAATCGGACCGGCAGCCTGCGCGCTGAGGGTACTTCAAAAGACCGTCCGATGCCGCGACGATTAGTCGGAACAAACGAGAAAAGCCCGTGCGAATTTTGAGCAAACGACTCAGGTACTCCGTTCTCGCGTCCGCAGGAATTTCTTTAACGAATCTCGCCTTCTCCGCTGCACAAATGGCATAGTTAATTTTTCTTCGGGGAGGGAGAAAAAAGAGATCTTTTGCCACCGTTCTCGGGCTGCACGCGAGAAGTAGCTGCGACGCATGGGGACAAAGGAAAGCAAACGGAGGAAGTGTCCGTGAAAAACTCACGGTCGAATTTCCATACATTAGCATCAGCCGTGTCGGGCGCATTTCCTTATCAATGGAGCGCAGCCCGTACCTGCGCTACTCGCGGATCCGAGCTCGGTCCTCGCGTCTCGGGAGAAAGGCGCCTCCTTGCTTCTTTTTTTTTTCTCTCGCGAACGCATTATTTGTATCTACGCGTGTATATAACGCGGATCTCTCTCGCTTCGGCGCTCGAGCTGTCGTTGTCGTCCGCCGCTTGTTTGCCTCTTTCTCCCGCTACCGAAATAAATCCTTTTCACTTATCGCCCCGTTATCTGCTTGCCCGGTGTCGCGTCTCCATAATTTATGACGTGACGCGTACGAGCGAAGGCGGCACTCATTAATTTTAGCATTCCCCGAGCTGAGCGTCGGGCTCCAGCCGCAGCCGCGAAATGGGCCTGCAGCGTTCTTTGAGCTGCAGAAGCACCAGCAGCAACGCAAAGTGGATGGCCCGGTCATTGACCGCTTAACAAACACTTCATAGAAATGCTTTCAATAAAATATTTCTACTTTTTTTAAAACGAATTGTAAACTATTTTGAAAGATCCACGTTACAACTTCGTTGAGCAGCAACGCAAAGTGGATGTCCCGGTCTTTGACCGCTTAACAAACACTTGATAGAAATGCTTTCAATAAAATATTTCTACTTTTTTTAAAAACGAATTGTAAACCATTTTGAAAGATCCACGTTACAACTTCGTTGAGCAGCAACGCAAAGTGGATGTCCCGGTCATTGACCACTTAACAAACACTTGATAGAAATGCTTTCAATAAAATATTTCAACTTTTTTTTTAAAACGAATTGTAAACCATTTTGAAAGATCCACGTTACAACTTCGTTGAGCAGCAACGCAAAGTGGATGTCCCGGTCTTTGACCGCTTAACAAACTCTTGATAGAAATGCTTTCAATAAAATAATTCTACGTTTTTTTAAATGAATTATAAACCATTTTGAAAGATCCACGTTACAACTTCGTTGAGCAGCAACGCAAAGTGGATGTTCGGGCAGTGTTACGATAACACAGCGGCAAAATAACACGCGGGACCACGGAATGTTATTGCACTCGGTGCGAAAGTGACTGTTTTACGCACGCTTCGAGTGCGTGAAAACCCAATTTTCACACCTTGCGAAGTAAACTTTGGTACGTTATTCGGGCGAAAAACCGCTTTCACCAGCTATTCGATATAAAAATATAAAAAAAGATAAAAGCTATTCGACAAAAATTGTAAACAATTTTGAAAGGTTCGCGTTGTGCTAAAATAACACAGCGTCAAAACAACATGCGGCAACCTTGCAATGTAAATGTATTTAACACACTGTGTCATTAAATGAAAATAAAATTACATGTTGATGCTATGTTTTCGTATGTTATTTTTCGATGTTATTTTTTCATATCATTTTTCCATGTTAGTTAGTTATTTTTGAGTAGTTATTGTTATCTGTAACGAGGAGTAACTTCGCTCAATGAATGAACTGGTAAGATGTTCCATCAGAAACGATTTCCCGACGTTTTGCATTCCTTCCAGTCATTTCGATTCAACCGTGTTAAAATAACACAGCGTCAAAATAATATGTGGTACCATCTAATGTAATTATATTTAACGCACTCTACCGTTCCATGAAATATGAAATAACATTTTGATATTATTTTTGAATAATGTTATTCTTATGTGTTATTTTGGAAAAATATTATTTTTACGTGCAACGAGGTGTACTTGGCTCAATGCACCAACCGCCTCCACCTTTACCAGCTATTCGAAACGCCGCGATCTCGAATGCCTGGTAAGATGTTTCATCGGGAACGATCTCCCGATGTTTCGCGTCCCTTCCGGTTTTTCCGGTTCAACGGCCAACGGAACATTTAGCGAACGAACGATATTAGGTACTTTCTCCGTTGCCTTTACCGCTGTACACTATGTACGCCGCTATGCATATAATTTGCGTATCGTAAGGATCCAGACGATAAACCCGATTCGGGAGCCGCGAGTCCCCGCGGAGAAAAGAACAAATAAAAAAAAGCCCCCGATACGGAGAAACGAATTTCGCGGGGCGTGCGGAGAGCAAGGCAGAGTCACCCCTGTAGGAACCGTGGGGTGTTTCTTTTTTTCTCGCGACGCCGCGAACCGAAATGATTATTACGCGCGCGTACGAGATTCGCACACGAGGACACGATAAAATACCGGCTGCGCATACTGAGTGCTCAATCGTTCGTCAAATTCGGAGGTACGCCCTACTGAAATTCATTGCTCGGGAGGAGAGGACGATCGACGGATCGATTTCCCAGCCTGAAGAGACCACGCGCAATTTTACTTCTTTTTTTTTACATATTTTTTTACTTCTTGTTTTAAACAGGCGGCGACTTCAATTAATATCGCGTTGTCGAGCGAGATTAAGCGACCGGATAACTCACACTCTGTAACGCAAATATTAAAGGCGTATCGATGACCAACGCTGTATCGCTTCGGTAGATGTATTAATTATTCCGCGCTCTACGAATAACGCGGAGGAGCAGCAACGTCCCGAATCACGACCTCGAACGATCGACAATCGTTCGTCCTATTCGGAGGTGCGCGGTAAAAAAAGGTTGTACTTTTTACAATTTATTGTCCATAAATCTCCACAATTTTTTATTTGTCGATTTTACGATCGCATCATCCGGCTCTAGTTTTACAAACAAAAGTACAAACTTAAATTGTCAATGACACGGGAAACAAATTGACAGCTTTGTATATTCAAACCCGAACAGGTCGAGCTTGTCACTTATTTAACAAAATTATTTTTTACACACCCAGAAAAAAATTTACTTGACGGCCACCGTTTATGTGGTTTAAGTAAAATATTTATTTGATTAAAATAAATATTCATTAAATTTAAGTAAATAGTTACTTAAATGAAATAAATATTTTACTTAGACCAAATAAACGGTGGCCGTCAAATAAATTTTTTTCTGGGTGTACGCTCTACCGAAATTCATTGCTCGGGAGGAGAAGACGATCGACGGATCGATTCCTCAGTATGAAAAGACGCGCAATTCTACTTTTTTCCTACATGACCTTTTTTCATTTTTTTTTTACTTCTTATTTTACACAAGAGGCGGCTTCAATTAATATTGAGTTGTCGAGCAAGATGAAACGGCCGGATAACTCACACTTTGTAACGCAAATATTAAACGCGTATCGATGCCCAGCGCTGTAACGCTTCGGTGGATGTATTAATTATTCGCGTTCTATGAATAACGTGTGATGCTCGATCGCGGCGCGGAGGAGCAGCGAACGTCTTGAATCACGACCCCCAACGACGTGGCCGAGCTTCTTCGCGAAGAGGGATCGGGAAGAGCGAGCAGGACGATGCAACCGAGAGTATTTTAATAACCATTAATCTCTCGGGGAGCCCTCTTCGCGCCGGGGCTCGCGGCGCTGTGCGAAAGGCTCCGCGCGATTGCGCCCGGGGCGCGGCGGAGCATGAAGAAACAGTCGTCGATAAGACTTGTACCGTAACAGGGAACATAGGGAGCTCTCGAAACGAGAGGGGCAGAACGGGGGAACTCACACTCTCTCTCGTGTGTTTTCCAAATGTTACACCGCCAATTGCCTCGGAGGAACAGTAGCGCCGGCTCGCGACGGTCATAAAGTAAGAGTCACTCGGCAGCCGAACTGTATCGGCTACGCGATTTCCCAATCGCAATTTTTTTTTAACCTCCCTCCCAAGCATTGACTCCGGATCTGATCACGCGTGACACACTTGGGAACGTTGAGGAGACAAATGTGCAGAGTCGAGTCGAATATTGATTTTTCAGGGATGCTTCTTAATTAAACTAGCGGCGTCGGAAGGTCCTAAAATTTTGCTACTGTCGAACGGCAATATATATTTTTTTAACTAGCTTCCTAAATATTGTTCTTGGATCTGATCATGGGTGACACACTTGGGAACGTTGAGGAGACAAATTTGCAGAGTCG
>JAPYZC010003421.1:0-15131 GCA_030522665.1 Ichneumoninae sp. A BG-2022a | reverse complement strand
CCTACAGGAACATAATATGAACAACAACGCTTCGGCGTGCACTCGAATATCGCTTGAAAACGTACAAGAAACGAAGAAAATCGAATATTGGTAATCGTCCAAAAATCCAATATGGCCGCTGAAATGTTATCAGCATTTGTTTTGTACGACATTAAATATTCTGGAACTTACATACGTCAAACGGGAGTGCACACCGAATTGTTGAGGTGTGGTGCTTGTCTGTCTGGGTCTATGTTTAACAATTTACTTTAATTTTACTATGAAAGTACTTTAATTTGTATCGTTTACTTTAATTTCAATGAAAAAGTATATTAAATTTTCATCACAATTGTAAATTAAATTTAACGTACGAGTTTTGGCACAAAAACTTCCAGTCCGGTGCATTACATTTACAATTGTTTTTTACAGTGTAAACGACTTTACGAATATAGTACTCATTTGACTAGTGCGAAGCGCTCCAACCTCCTTGAAAGTCGCTTCTACCTTTAGCGGTTAAACGGAAAAAGGATACCAGTCTGATAGCCGAGATAACGGACAGTGTATTCGTACGCGTGCGCTATACGCAAAAAAGTTTCGTGTGTGTGCGTTTCCGTGGGACGAAACGGCGAGACACTCTTCGGTGAAAGTTTGCCAAATTATATTTCGCCGAAATATTTGGAATGTCCACGCTCGGATTCGAGTGTTTTTATTCTCGTCGGAAGCTCCGTCGATAGAGCGCAGCGCCAGAGTTGCGCGCGCAGCCTTCGCAATCGGCGTGAATCTGTCGAGAGTCGAACTGACACAACGGAATCGAAATTTCACAGCGAGAATCTTCGCGAGGCGTGACCTCGATAATAAACTTGTGTAGGCGTTCCGGACAATTAAACGAAAGAATAATAATTTATATATCTCTTTGTTAGAGTCGAAACGTGATGCTCGATGACCGTAACGAAAAGCGGATTTCTTCTTTCGTTTCTCTGTGGAATGTACTGAACCGCGTAACCCAGTTTGTAAACTGTATTTCTGCAAACAAACGCTGGCGCATGCGGGTCCGTCTGGGTACACAGTGTGGCGTAGGTAGAGGAAAAAAAAAGAAGTGGAAACGACAAAAGAATGAGAACGTTCGTAGCGCACGTGTCGAACACAACGAGTTTTCAAGCCCTATGGTTTTTCGCGTTAACTTCGAGCGTCGAATCTGTTATTATACTCCGTAATTGGTAGCAATCAGAGGTACTTATGAGCAACTCGTAAGCGCGTCACACTCTGTCCGGTGATCGCGGACAGGAATTAACCCCTTTCATTATGATGGGTGGACTAAATTAAGCGATATAAAGTTGCATCATTTTTTTTTAAATCTTTTTAGGCGTTTAAGTAACCGTGCAACATCCGCGTGGAATAACGTTGCCATCTATTTTAACATCTCCTTAGATACGAGTTTGTTTGTTTAGTAAAAATAAAAATGTATATTGTGAATCTTATTTATACATTTTTTTATTTGGTGAGAAAACGTGATTTTTGATTGTTTGTTTTGTTACTTTAAATAAATCAATTATAAACATCCGGTTGACCGACGTTGAATCTCTAGACAGGAAGTTCGGTTGATTTTTCGTTAAGAACACTTAGAACAGTTTATCGGTAAATTAACCTTATCTATTATTTTGCTTTTCACATTATTTCATTTTTGTCGAGAAACTTCTGTAAGTTATCTTTGAAAACTGTTTTTTATATATTGTCTCACGAATAAAAATTGAAATTATAACAAATAAATTCGTAAGAGTAATCGAATGTAATTCGTGCTGTTAGGGAATTTAGCGTAAACACGCAAGTAACCGTTTTTCAGATGTTATGAGAAAGTTGTCCGTTGATTGAATTATGACGTTATGACCGCTAAAGTCGACTTTCGGACATTCGATAACGTGCGGATAACATTTTGGCGGTCGTAAGTCAAAAATTGGACAAGTTTTTCGTAACATCTGAAAAATTGCTATGGATAACATTTTGGCAGTCGTAAGTGAAAAATTGGACAAGTTTTTCGTAACATCTGAAAAATTGCTACGGATAACATTTTGGCAGTCATAAGTCAATAATTGGACACATTTTTTGTAACATCTGAAAAATTGCCACGGATAACATTTTGGCAGTCATAAGTCAATAATTGGTCAAGTTTTTTTGTAACATCTGAAAAATTGCTACGGATAACATTTTGGCGCTCATGAGACAATAATCGGAAAAGTTTTTCGTAACATCTGAAAAATTGCTAGTCGGGCACGTGCTAGCGCTTGCGCAGTAAACGGTGTCTGCGGCCGGTAACAATGCAGCGCCGAGTCCCAAAATATAGCACGAAATACTTTTGAAACATTTTAGAAATATCTTCATCCTTCAAATCTTACGAAATATTTGTGAATAAAAACACGGAAATAATATTTTGAAGTATTCTATAAAAATATTCCAACGAAACATTTCGTAAATATTTCAGAAATATAGTTGATCTTTCAGTACACCCGAAATATTTCTGAAACGGTGAAAAAATATTTTGAAAGAGAATATTAGTATCTGCGCCCTGAAATTTTCACGTTATTTGAAACATTTTTCGTATTTTTAAATGTTGGTAAAATATTTATTATATGGGCTGAAGGCCTCAGGTCGATGGCCCTTTGCCAACGTGCACAATTACGATTGTGTATAAAAGTAGTTCAAAGAGACAACTGTATAAATATTAACTTTGGCAATAAATATCTTTTACTACCAACACTATTAGACATTGCTATGTACGATACAAATGTTTTTAAAACATTTCTGAAAGACTTCAAAGTAAGATTTATCAGCGGACAGAAAAGTATCTTCAAAACCTTTAAAAAATATCTCAGAAATCTTTTTAGATATTGGTAAGATATTTTCAACATTTCAAAACAATTATCGTACTACGTGGGTCGCGACCGAGTAAAATAGCCTCGATTGCTATCCGTGCCCTTTGCCATCGTCTAAAATTACGATTGAGTATAAAAGTAGTTCAAAAAGACAACTGTATAAATATTAACTTTGGCAATAACTTTCAGTACGTCCGAAATATTTCCGAAACGGTGAAAACATATTTTGAAAGCGAATATTAGTATCTGTGCCCAGAATTTTTCACTCTTTTGAAACATTTTTCAACTATTTTTAAATGTTGGTAAAATATTTATTAGATGGGCTTCACCCTCAGGTCGATGGCCCTTTTCCAACGTGTGAAATAACGATTGGGTATAAAATGAGTACAAAAAGACAACTGTATAAATATTAACTTTGGCAATAAATCTCTTTTACCACTACTTACTAGATATTGCTATATCGCCAAGATACAAATTTTTAAAAAACATTTCTGAAACATTTCAAAGTAAGATTTATACAAGCTGACAAAAAAGTATCTTCAAAACCTCAAAAAAATATCTCAGACACACATGTAAGATATTTTCAACATTAAAAAATGTTGGTGCAAAACCAAATTCTACGCTTCGAGTAAATTTCTAGTCGACTTGTGTACCGTTGTTCTTCTACTCTAAATATCTATTTTCTTGGCACACAAAGTGTCAAATATTTACTTTTTCTTTTTCTTTAGTTTTTTATATTTACTTTTTCTTTAGTTTTTCTTTCTATAAAAATGTCAAAGATTTATTATGTCAATAAACGAATGTAAAAGGGATTTTTCCCCGTCTACAAACAAATAAATAAATAATAAAAAACGGTACTATGTAGGTCGAGACTGAGTATAAAAAATAGCCTCAGCTTACCCAAAATCACCGACGATGACATCCTCATTGATAAAAGCTTGGCCTCACTGACATATTCCAACGAAAATAACGAAGGCACTGAACACCCCCGTGCGACGAGTACCAAAAAAAAAAACGACAAAAACAAACAAAAAAAAATGCTTTACAATCGATGAGAATTTAGAGTGATCTCAGATCGACACCGTGCCACACATCGTCCGCGTGGAAGTAAAAAAAAAGCGGAGGACGGAAGTGTGGCCGCGCACTTGTAGCTGCAGGACAGTCCCGGCTACAACGACTGTCCGTGAAAAGACCTCGACATACTTCCTCGGAGGCTTACTCTCTCCTATCCTCCGAAGAGGCGCCATCCCTCACCCGCCTCGACCGAGTCAAGGGAAAGTGGTTCCCCTCTCTCTTTCTTTCTCTCTCGACCGGGTTTCGATGATTCGTTACGGTGAACGCAGGTTATGCGCGTACGTCTCCGGATTGACAGAAGTTCTACACCCATTCCCCACCACCGGCCGCGTCCGGGGACTCGCACGTCCCGAGATTAGAGCAGATCGAATCTCCTTCGGCATCTCGATGTCTTTCACGATGGTTTTATTTTTTTTTTTATTTTTTTTTTATGCCTTACAGTTGGCAATAATATCGAAACGAAGCACCGAATTCAATCACGGATAAACCTCCATCCGGGTCCGGGCCCCCGAATACAGATTCGTTTCTCCGAGCACGCCTGTGGAAAGTCACCGCGTGCGATTTGTTAACCATTTAAACGAATCCGGCGTCATACCGGATGTGAAGACCGTTGTACAGTCATCTCACCGGGGGTTCGGCATTCGCTTGGGAAATACGACTCGGTTACTTTTAAAAAATTATCGTTTTTTCTTTACACTTTTTGGTTTTTAAGAATTGGCACAGTCTAAAGAACATTTTATTTTTATTATTTTTATTATTTTTATTATTTGTTTTGTTGTGTTTGCCAGATTTTTTTAAAAGCAAAGAATCTGTTTGTCTGAACGCCAGATGATTTTCGGACTATTCGTTTTTGGAAGGAATTATTTTTTACAATAGCATTGGTTTATAATTCTCAGATGTGTATAAAATATTGACGCCAGTGTACATTGGAACGAAAAAGTCGAGTATCGAAATATCAATAATCGCAAGTTTAAAAATAGCGAACGTTAGGATTATGGATTTTAGTTATTGATTAAACACAAATCCGGTACGCTGGTTCTTAAAGAACTGCCATAGTCGCTGAGAAAAATTTGTAAAATCCTTTTAATTGTAAATAGAGAATGTTTGATTGAAAAAGGAAATTCCGCTCAGAAACGGGACCGCGATATCACTATTGTTACACCATTTGAAGCACATAGTGTTCCACATATGTAACACCTTTTTGAGCTTAATTAAGCTATGTTCAAAAGATGGGAAATTTTAGACTTTGTTTGACCTTCCTTAAACTTTCCAATCTTTTTGCACAAAGTAATATTGTTTTTCACTTCGGAAAATTGTACACTTTGCAATATATGTTCCTGCAAATATGCAGAAATTGATATGTTTGATACATTAATTCATACAAAAACGTCGAATTTAATATATTACGAACATATTTTTTTGCATACGGTCGATAGTCGATTTCCGTAGTCTCAAAAACGGTGCTCCAATATACCACATAATATATATTTTGTGATACTTCAAAGGATTAAAAAAGATATAAAAATAAATAAATTTGGACGGGTCGACGACCATTTCATATACATGACAACAGTATTAAGATATTGAAAAATTTTTGGCGGTCGCCTTCGGGAATATTGAATCTATGTGCAGTATTGATAACTGTTGTTATCAATACTGCATTTTAATTTAATACTGCATGTTATATTTTATTTTAATACTGCATGTTATTTTTCACTTCGAAAAATTGTTCCTCGTATAGAAGACCAAGCACCACATAAAAAGGAATACGTATCGTGTATATCAAAAGAAATATCTGATATATGAAAAATATTTTATTTCACTCTGTGCGAGATCAACACTTTTTGCACCGAGAAAGGTTCAAAAGCCCTATTTTCACAGCGTGTATAGTAAAATGTTGTACGATACTCAGGCGAAAAACTTTAACTTAACTCGCGTAATTGCAACACTCGCATTCGGCTCATGCTGCAAAATCCCATTCGTTAGAAAACGTTTTTACGCACTAGTATGGTAATTTTTTCCGTTTTCCGTTCCGGTCGAGTGAGCGCAGAACGGCACTTTTCCGCATCGTGTGCGAGAAAAATACTGCGCATGCGTACGAACGCAATATGGTATTTCTTCTTACACTAGTACGAGAAAGTGTCTTTCTCCGCGCACTTTACAAAAATGAAAACCGTGATTTTCGCGAATTTGTTAGAAAAATTATGCGAATGGCATGGGCGAAGAAAAAGGCGCCCTGACTCGTATGAATGCCGCACTCGGCTTCAGCTCTTCCGGCATTTTAACACTCGTCAAGAACTCCACTTTCACGCCCTTGCTATACAAATAACTATTCCACCGAAAAATTGTATGTTTAGGAAAATGGTCCTGCAAATATAACGAAATTTAGATGTTTAATATATTAATTAATTTAAAAATACCGAATGCAATATATTACGAATATATTTTTTTGCATATACTTGATTTACGTGGTGGCAAAAACAGTGCTCGAATATACCACATAAAACATATATATAATGCGGTTCTTCAAAGGATTAAAAAACGTATGGAAAAAAAGTACCAGGTTGGAAGGTATTAATAACCATTTTGATAGTCATGACATTAGTATAAAGGTATTCAAAAATTGTATGACGTCGACTTCGGGAATATAGAATTTATGTGCGATAATGATGACTCACACGTCATCGTTATCGTAATTTTGAAATTTTTGACGTACTGAGAGTCGGAGCAATTAAAAATCACGAACGCGTCGCGTCTTTCCATATCACAGGGGATAAAAAAAATGTACATCGAGACAATTTAAGATTCGTGGTACTGTAAATTTATTTTCGATAATGCGAATTATTATCTAAATACATAGTTGCATGGCCTTCACTTTATTTTTCTCTCTGTATAAAGTAAACGATATCGAATAATATATAATATATCGAACCCAATCTCAACTACGAACGAAAGAACCCAATCGACTTTGACACTGAAACTTCGTTCAACAATCAATCGTAAAATCTAATCGCGATAAAATAGAATATATAATTGAAGTGTTTTTGTGTGTGCATGTGTCTGTTGTTTTTTTCTAGTGTTTCCGATGTTACGACTTCAAACTTGATTTCACGTCTATTTCTTTGCGACAATGTTGAAAAAGAAGAAAAATATTTATGGCAATAATTTAATCAAACTAAATTTGTTTATATTTTTTATCAGACAATCAAAGAAATTCGATCGACGATAAAAACGTTTCGGAGAAGAAAAAAAAATAAAGGGAGAACGAAGACGTGCACGTGATTCGAACGAGTCGGACTGAACACGCGACGAAGCGTGACTTCATTGAGAACGTACAATGTCTATTAACAAATATACATAAACGCCCGTATATATAAGTATCATATGCTGTACACATTATACGTATTTCAATCACATACGTACTCAAAGAACGTCGACTTTCTTTGCAGGTAGATGGACTACTTATAATTCAGTCACTCGTTTATCAAACCGTAATACTCTGTTATTAGCAGCGTTATCATTTAATCAGCGATGCCATACCCGCTCTAAAGGGTCGAACCGCAGTCTATATTGTATCAATCGGGTTTTTATTGACAAATCAAACAAGTTTCCGCTTGTAAAATATACACGGTGGTGATGCGAGAAAACAAAAAAATCACGAGACTTTCAGTGTTTTTTTTATTCTTCGTAAAAATTTCCGTAAAAGAATCTACGACGGATATATATCTTTTCTTTTTTCGTCCGCCTCGAGAAATCGAGATCGCTCGTTGGCGCTTACGTTTTCGTAAAAATTTTACCCGCTTCGTTACTACTCAAATAAACCAACACTCTTACTTCTCTCCGTTTCGCAAAGCTATTAACGAACATCCACGATGTCTCTACTTTGTCCCCTCCCCCCTTCGTGATACGGTGATCTGTGATTTGTGTCGCTTGATTAGTACTTTCTCAAACTCGGTATAGACGACTTGTACGGGTCGAAACGATCGTACGACGGCGCCGTTCCCGGCGCTGTTAATCCTATGGACTGAATTGGTCCTCCCTGATATATCGGCGGACCTGGATGTCTCAGGGCACTTCCCATGCTACTGGAGTTACTCCATCTGTAACATTAATTTATCCTTCTAGTCCACGCGAAACAGACCGTTTTACTGGGATTGTCGTTAAATACTTCTTCAAAATAAAATCACACGTCTCATCGTACAGGCACAAATTTTGTTTTAAATTTCTTCACGTGAGTTTTTATTCGTCGACTTGCGATATCAAATAAAATGAAGGCACTGTAATAACAAAATAAAAACTTTACAGTAACACTAATTTTTTGGCTACTTGTGGGCAAGTCCATCTATGTGTGTTTGACAAATGTGTGTTTAACAAGTTTTCATGATTTTCTGGAAAAGTTTGTTTTTATTTTTTCATATTTAAGGTGAACGTACCAGAAAGTATACATAAATAAATTTTTAAAAAATAGAAGATACACAAATCGGAAACTGCTTTTATTTTTGCATTCTAGAGAGTGTAAAATATGTATCGGGAGAATAATCTGAGAGTTGAATTTATTCGATTACGATACTTTTTCTTTTTATTACACACTTCGTATGTCGTGAAAAACTAAAGACGTTATGTGTATATGTCTATAGTAAACCGTTCCAACTCTTCGAAAAAAAAAAAAAATCCTCACAGATCGAAGACCGGAGGTGTGAAATTCTACAGCGAGATTATCTTACCTGTTAACGTTGTCCGAAGAGCGACTGCTCCATCCGGACGGTTCGTTGCGTGGATCGCGTGGCCCTCCGCTCGGCACGGAATTGAACGATTTCGTCGAGGGTGGACCGGAGTGCCATCCGCTGGGTGCTCGATTGCTTTCCCCGTACCGGCTGTCACCTGGTCGCAACGATAACAAAGAAAAAAACACCGTTTGAGACCGAGGTCGCGTTAAAAACGTGTTCACGGAGATAGAGATAGAGAGAGAGTAATCGCGACGGTTTGCGGGTTCAACTCGCTACAATAAAACTCAAGCGTGTGCGGTATCAACAAATGTCTCTTTTTATTAATGAATCATTACACGATTAGGACAGCGAATTACATATTGCCGTTGTTATTTCAGTCGTTATTCGGACAAAAGATTCTCGAATGCTATATGGCCATCTGTACCGCAGCGAGGTCGTCAGACAACGCGACACAAAAAAAACGAAGCATTTACTACTAATATCTCAACATTTGCTCTTCCGTAACACGTTTAAAGTTTTTTTTTTCTTTTTCATATACGATCTGTGTGGCGGACCGTGGAATGCTTTTACCGTGTGAACACAAAAATATATACGCATGTAGAATGATGGTGTCATCAGCTAGGTCCGAATTTCGCGCAAACGACGGCCAGATTTTGAGCACATGCGAATCTTTTCAATCGCCAATTGATTCTGTTCGCTATACTTACGGGGTGCGCTGGATCCGGGCGGCTTCGAACTCTCGCTGTAGCGCGTGTGACTGTCCCTGGTACTTCTGTGAGACTCTGGCTCCGATCTTCGAACCTCGCGCTCGCGGCCGTACGCTGCGGTCGTCGGACGTTCGTAACTGTACACGCAAACCGAGTTACAACGTTACGAGTGAACAATTAGTAACGGAATGAGTTTTAAAAAAATGTTTTATTGAAATATCCGCGAATACCGACCGTTCTTTTACTTGACGCGTGTCGATGGAGGACGAGGGAGTAGGCAGAGTTTCTCGGCGAACGATTACCTCCCTACCGCGGGTTACCTCCGGGAATGCCTCCGGGCGGCTGCTGCGTGAAGTGAATTCCGCACCGCGCTTGAAGTCCTTTTTCAATGCCAAGTCTTGAGTCGATCTGAGAATTAGAAAAGCAAAATTGACACTTATACACATACGTACTAAATCAAATATTATACCTAAATTGAAATAATAGTATATTATGCTACAAGGGAGGGAAGTGAGCGATTTCCGCTTAGCGAGGACAGAAAGCAGGTAAAAATCCACTCCCTCTCGTGTAGAATACGACACTTTTTTCCCCACTTCGGTAAAATAACTAATTTCTTGCGTCGTAAAAATCGTCACGTTCTCCAATGACGGTTACTCCTCGGGGAGTGAAAGGGCTTCCATAGCAAGTAATGAAACAGTACTGCGCATGAGCACAGGTTAATAATGATCATTGATCAATAATCAGCGATCTTCCGCCCGTCTCGCACGCACGGAATATCGTTATTTTAGCGATGTCGGGAAAAATAGTATTTTCATCGAGTGTGAAGTTTGCTGCTCGAGCGAAGTAAGGGCAGAAATTACACGAGGTGAAAACGCACCCTCTTCCATGTAGGATACCATTTTTTTTTTTCGACTTCGTTAAAATAACCACAGTTCTTGCATTGCAAAATCGTCATATTCGCCAATGACGATTACTCCCCTGGGAGTAAAAGAGCTTTCATAGCGAGTAATGAAACAGTACTGCGCATGCCCACAGGTTAATAATGTTCATCGATCAATAATAGGCGATTTTCCGCCCGTCTTGCAAGGAACGTCGTTATTTCGGCAAAGTCGGGAAAAAAACAATATATTTTTTTCTCACATCGGAAAACTTTTCAAAGCCTTCTCTTTAGGTGATGCGGAACATCGTCGCCGGCATCATAAACTGATTCCGTTTTGAGAGATCAGTCTGCCGACGAAAAAGAAAACTGTCTTTCCCTGGGTAATCGGCAGACGCAGGGAAAGACAATTTTCTTTTTTCTCGGCAGTTTGCGGTCTCAAAACGGCATTCGGGACAATTTTTGTTTTTGTAAACCTTTATAAGTTATAAATCATAACGATGCGTCGCCGCTCGGCTCGGTGTTTTACTTATAAAGATTTAAGATAGTGCGAACGGTACAGTCCCGCCAAACGTGAGTTTCAGGAAAAAATTCAAACACTTCTCGATGGGGTCAAAATCTGGAAAAAAATCAAACATATGGGAGGTGCTGCAAATGCTATTTTTTATGTAATAACATTGTTCAACAAATTACCCGGCAAGTTAACAATCTTTTTTCGATAAAAATTATTCGTTTATTTTCCTGAATACGTATAAATTTTTTCAGAACTTTTTGTTATCTTTCAACATCGCCTTTTTTCTATGTTCAAGCTGCGAAAAAGGGCAATTTCCAAATATAAAAAAAATTCTGAAAAAATTCATACGTATCCAAAAAAATAAACGAACTATTTTTATGAAGGAAAACATTTTTATGAAGGAAGAAGTTAAGTTGTCGGCTCATTTGTTGAATAATGATTTTTATCTTCAATTTGTTAATTCCAAATAGGAGTTATTATTTCACGAAATCAATCTTTGGAGTGCCTCCCATATATTTGATTTGTTTCAGATTTTTATCCCATCGAGAAGTCTTCAAAATTGTCTCTGAAACTCACGCTTGACTATCTTAATGGTGGGCTGACGAATTTTTACCTAGTCGATTCGTATCTGGAAGGCGGTGAGGGATCTAATCGACGATCCGAAACTCTGTCCAAGATCTCGGGACGTCGGTCGGCCACACGATCGGGACTGTGTCTGCGACTGTGTTCCGTGGTGATTCGCTTGCGATCGGGTTCGACGTAAAGATCCCGCGGGTCCCTGCGATCGCTCGACGTTCTCTTGATCGAGGGCGGCGGCGGAGCTCGCCTGCTCTCCTCCAGACGCATCTGTTGTCTCTTCAGTTCGAGCCTCTCCCGCTCCAGCTTCTCGCGCTCGAGCTTCTGACGTTCCCGCTCCAGTCTGAGCAGCTCGGCCTTCTCCTGCTCGATCTTCTCGCGTTCCCTTCGAAGCTTCTCGCGCTCGCGCTCCAATCGAGCCGCCTCGTCTCTCTGGCGTCGCTCGATCTCCCGCTGGCGCTCCACGTCCTCCCGACGTCTTCGCTCCTCCTCTCGCAGCATCCATTCCCGCTGGCGAAGTCTCTGCCGCTCGCGTTCTTCCTGCGTTTTGAAAAATATCTTTAACACTTGTCACAGACGACGGAGCGAGTTTTTTTAAATAGTTCCAAGCAGCTTTGCCATGTGTTTTTTTGACCCTTTTTTTTTTTTTTTTTTTTTTTTTTAATCGACATTTTTCGATTTTAACGTTTTCACAAAAACATCAGAGATCACAGGAAGGAATTTAAAAAATGTAGTTCGTGGCAATAACAATACAATGTTTTTTTTTAAATATATGCGATTGACAAATTAATCGCATATAATGCAGTGTGTACGATTGAATATTTTTTTGAATAAACATTTTTTTTAAGCCATGATTTAAGGATAAACTGTTTTGAAAATATGAAAGACATATCGATAATCTAATGGAAGAAGGTAAAAGCATTGTTGAAAGCATAGCTTATACAGTAAACTACATACGCCCTTTTTTCTTTAACTGTGGGCTCAATGTGTACCACTAGGAATTAATCCTTCACATATGTTTTTAATGATTAAAAGTTCCACATTGAAATTTAGGAGACGAACTAAGAAAAAAAATATCAATAAAAATATCGAGATTAACGTAGAAACGATAGTCATAGAAAAAATACGAAATAATCTTCGATACAAATGGCAAATCTCCGATTTCACGTTAAATCCTGTATACGATCGCGTCTTCCCGAACGTCATTGCTCCGATTGACGACAATTAAGATAGGGCTGTTTGTGACATAAGAAAAAAAAAACTTTCGACCAGCCTATGTCACGACGGAGCGACACAGAAATATCTAACCCTTATTTTTGCAAAAGTCAGTACGTCATCACGTCTCCTGCGTTCCCGGCTGCGCGATCTCGAGTGCGATCGGTGATGATCCCATGCTCTGATGCGCTTGTCGTCGCGTTTTCCTCTCTCGCTTTCGGGCTTCTTGCTCGTCGACTTTGTCGACCTCGTGTCGGCGTCTTTCGTCGCGTCGTCCTTCTTCTCCGATGCGTCGATTTTTTTCTCGTCCGTCGCTCCTTCCCCCTTATCGTCGATTTTCTTCACTGTCGGGTTTGCAACAAACATTCGTTGGGTAATTTTTTTTTCTTGCTTCGATGACTTCTCGATAATCGAACGAGACACGACATGCGCACACTCATACAAAAAAAAAAAAAAACGTCTCTTCAACTCACCGGATTCCGTTCCCTTCTCTTCGACGTCTTTCTTCGCATCTTTGTCTTTCTTATCCACTGCCTCATGGCCGTCTTTCGATTTGTCCTTTTCTTCTTTCTTCTCGGGCTTTCCGTTGTTCGATTCTCGCTTGCGCATGTGACTCTGCTGGGAATCCCCCTTCGCCTGGCGATCGAAATGTGTAATTTGTTAGCGGCTCGTTGCGACAAAATATCTCAAGCTTCGTCGTCTTTAGAATTCTTCTTTAATTTTTATCGTTTTTATTTTCCCTTGAATTTTTTTTTTTCCTTTAAAATTTTTCTACTTTCAGAATTTTCTTCTTTAAACATTTTTTCTTTTAACATTTTTTCTTCTTTTTAATTTTTTTTTCTTTTAATTCCTAATTCTTATTTTTAAGCTTTTTTTTCAAGTTTTTTTGTTTTTCTTTAAAAAATCTTTTCATTACCTTTTCAACGGAAATCACACGTCCATGAAGTTCGGTACGATGGAGGTGCTGAATACACTTGGCAGCGTCTTCGCTGGACGACATTGTGACGTAGCCGTAACACCGCGCACCGGGCGTTCGAGCGTTCGTGACGATTTTCGCACCAATGACCTTTCCGTACTTCGAGATAATCTGTTTCAAGTCAGTGGCACGGGTCGTGGACGACAGTCCTGATACCCACAAGTTACGGCTACTAGCGTTCGCCGGACTGGACTGCGCCGTTTTCTTGTCTACAAAAATTTAAGGGATTTAGATAACGATATTTTTGCCCAACATTTTTTTGCAGTCTTTATGGTTTTTTTTTTTTTTTTTTTTTTTTTTTTTAGAAGGCTCACATTGCTCACCCTTGTCGTCTCTCTTCTGTCCCTTATTGTTCGAGTCCCCGCTGTAAATAAGACAGCGTTAGCTCGTTGCAAATATCATCCTCAAACACTTGAATATTTGATGTTTTTTTTTCATATAAATATATGTAAGATATATAAAGTTCTAACCGCTATCGTAGCGAGGCTTAATAAGTATCTCTGTAACTATGTTAAGCACACAAAATTTGGCTAGCAACTTTTGATTCTATCGTCACGTTTGCAGCACACAACAAGAAGCGGTTTTCACTTCGGTGCACCGCGTATCACAAATTAAATTATCAGTTCGTTTGCTGGTAGCGAGTTTCTTTTTGTGTGTGTGTGTGTTGTGTATTTTTTTTTTTATTCTTCAGTGCATGTATCGTTTCGTGTGAGTGTGTGTTATTTATATTATATAATAATTATTTCAGCACCCACATTTAGAGATCGCTCTCGAAACGAGCTTCGTGCAGATGGGAATTAAACGTCGTGACGTTTCGTAATTTTGCACATCTTCTCGTTTGCAATATATTTCCATGCGCACTTACAGGGAGGCAGCCTAATGTACAGCGAAAGGACGTTTTTATTATCCTCGAGTCACACCGAAGAATAGTCCTCAACCGCGTCAAGCTGCGATAACACCGCGGATATGCACTCGTTCACAATCTTTTTATTTATTTTTTTATTTTTTTTTTTCTGTTTCTCATTCAATGCAACAAACGGTTAATCTGCTGGCTCTTCCGTATAAATCGAAGTCCGGAACATTGCATCGTTGGCGTACACCACGAACGGAGCCGTCTTAACAAATTAATTGTTAAATAACACGAACTTGTTTGCACAATCGCGACCGAAAACTTAGGCGACGCTGCTCTATATCTACAAGTTTGCTAGCCAATTTTTTTTCAGTTTCTTTTTTTTTTCCAAATTCTTAACATACTTTCCAGAGTTAAGAATTACAGCCCCGAGCCTCGACGGAGGAAAATTAGAAAATTTACACTCCGCGATGTGAATGAGTAATACTTATTAATTTTCTTTTCTCTTTTTCATTCAAGATAAAAAAAAGAGGTGAGAGAGGGGAAAGGTGAAAAGAAAGTGATCTTGCGTGTAAACTGTCGAATTAATCGATCTTGGGGGGATAGAAGCGTTGTCCGAGAACTGTGTTACATCCAGGTCGGGTGAGACGTATCCAACGGAAGCGCATCGCTAGTTGAGGGTTTGATTTTTTTTTTTTTTTTTTGTTTCTTTGTTTTTTTTTTGTTTTTTTTTTTTTTTTTTTTTTTTTCTTCCTTTGTCGTTTTCCTT
>JAPYZC010003420.1:0-12083 GCA_030522665.1 Ichneumoninae sp. A BG-2022a | reverse complement strand
AAACTACTAAATATTCGTTCAATCAACTAAACATTTCTTTCAATCGACCAAATATTTGTTTCGCCACCCGCAACTGCAGCTTAGTTTGATATTACCAAATCTTTTTTTCAGTGCACCTGTACGGGGTCCTTCCCCTTTTACACGCTCCACGTCCCCACCCAGACTTGCCCCCTTACTGTGTCGCATCCGCACAAGGACACAGGGAAAATGCGGAAAACTTGGCCATACACACCCAGAAAAATAATATATTTGACAGCCACCGTTTATTTGGTTTAAGTTAAATATTTATTTGATTTAAATAAATATTTATTTCATTCAAGTCAAGTTACTTAATTTAAATAAATATTTATTTGAATCAAATAAATATTCCTCTTAAACCAAATAAACGGTGGTCGTCAAATAATTTTTTTTCTGGGTGCACAGACGGCTCTTTTCCCAGAGATTGGCGTTCCTACACGGTATTCACCAATCACTCAGAAAATTGCGCGCTGGCTGGGCGATCACCCACCCAAGTACTGACCGCCAGCACTTCTGCTTGACTTCGGGGACCGCCAGAGACACACACCAATCGCTCACCTATCGCTGTCGGTGCGTGTAACCTTCATTTTATCGTCGTCTTTCCCGTGACCCTTGCAACCATCGATGTGTAGTCTCATTTATTGGACTTTGCAGTTCAAAGGTTTAAAGTTTGCTCAAAGCAATTGGTCTCGTTCCAGCATGCACGGAGTCTCGTTACAGTCGCGCAATCCGCAACAACATGTCTAGACAACCCTAGTGCGACGATGGAAATCCGAATCCGTGGTTACACCAGTTCGGCTAGGTAGAACTGGAAGCTTCGCGCGCTGCAAGCGAATCCAGACTTTTTGAATGCCTGCTAATTCCTGCTCGTTACCGGAAATCCCTCTCTCTTCGGATGAAAATATATATTTTTGTTGACACTGGGAACGTTCATTGCTAACTAAAACATAAAAAAAAAACATTTAAAAAAAAATCTCTTTTACCACGGCTTTTCATTAGTCTTTCAATGGCCACGCCAATGAATGGAAGATTATGGATTATGTAGCAGCGGAGGGGGTGGCTGCTCCCCAGAAGTAATATCCTACCTCTGGCATCGTTGAAACCATCCGTATAGTTCACCGCGATACACTCCCACGTTTTGACGAGGAGAAGCGATGTTGGCATTGCGGTGAAAAGGCATCCGGATGGCACTCGTATTGTACGTCGCCAAGCAACTACGCTCCATCGGAGCTTACGCAACTCTGTTTTCGTCTAGACAGTTCTCACAAGTTTGAGGAATTGAGGCTTGTAGAGCGGAATTCTGAAAATAAAAGTTCTGATTTTACAGATACATCGGCTTCACCACCGAGCGTTCGTTTAAATAGAGCATCGGGTTGAAATATACATTATTAACAAACCGGCCAGTCTGTCTTTACTCGGCCCCGAACCAACAACCACGGGAGAGATTTTCCACTAAATTCATGTACTGAAAACGCTAGTGACCTGTGTTAAATGAAAGCGTACAAATGTAATGAGTACATTAGGGGAATTCACGGACATGCATTAATGCAAATTCCCCAATGTAATCAATAGGATTGTAATTTCCTGCATATCATGCATGTGGGGCATTCCACGTCAAGTCGAATGGCTCAAAATTCTGAACCTCTTAGCTGTAAGTTCGCGATGTTGTAGTATTATATGGTGTGAGTACCTGGATTTTTAGTCAGATTTTTGTCGACGTTTTTAAGTTGTCAGAGAGGCGTGTTTATATTAAAAATTATTATATCTCTGAAACTTTCGGTCGTACAAAAAAAAGGCGTATATAAAAAATATGCTGTTTACAATTAACTATCTTTGTACATATGTTCAAAATTTTCTAAGTACGAAAAACTTTTTTAAAAAATCGGTAAGTCTGACTGCATTTTGCTAAAAAAATTTTACAGAATTTTCTTTTATTAGTGTGAAACAAAATGTGCAAATTTCAGAATGGATTGGGATTACGTTCTATTGCCACAGGAGTCTAACTATTCTTTTTGTACGATTTATGTATATCGTATAAAAAAAATGAAACATTTCATTATATAAGAATTTTCTTTTCTTACGTTTCGCATACTTAGAAAATCACGAACTTTCAGCATGATCTAAAAGGGTCAGCGTTTTGGGTCGTTCGATTTGACGTGGAGTGCCCCATATAGTACTGTTGCGAATATACTGAATGAGCATTTTGCGTCCTCATCCGATTTTCACCTAATTACAGCAGATGATTAATAATCCTCTGCGATGCGAGTGCAGCAAATCGAAAATTATACATAGTTTATGAAGTGCATTGCACGAGCCGCACGTGTACCATAGAAGCACGGAGATCCTGTGCGACGAGTGCTGCCACGTTACAGCGTCGTGTAATGTTTGCTATATCCCATTAGTATCGCATAATCTCCGCATAACTACCGCATTCTCTGTTCGTTTTTTTTTCTCTTCTTTTTCCTCATCTTCTTATGTACGACTTTTAAGCTTCGTTGTACAACCTTGTCGATCGATTTCCCCCCGACTTACAATTGGGCATGGCCCATTTTTTAAATATATAAATAAATTAATATTTTTTGTAACAAATGCAGAAAGAGCGCCACTTCCATGCCTGTCGAAGGGTGGCGTAGAAACTACTCTCTTACTTCTCACCGATGAAAGCGTGCGAGAATGGTACTTTACGATACTAGTGCAATAAAACTTTTTTTAACGAGTGTTGCAATAACGCGAATTAAGAACATTTTTCGCATGAGTATCGTACAAAAATCATAAGGTGTGAAAATGGGAAATTTTACGCACGAGAAGTGTGCGTAAAAATGCGCTTTTCGCACCAAGTGAAGTACAGTAAAGTTGCGTACGAGCACTGAGAAAAAAATCGATAGAGTCAACAAAATGAGCGCTTACGGGTGGCGAAACAAATGTTTGATTGATAGAACGAAATAATTGCTGTATTAAGTAAAGAAAAATTTGAATCGACGGCCTGTCAGTTCGATTAACGTGGTATTTCTTTCGATCAACCAAACATTTGTTTCGCCACCCGTAAGCGCACATTTTGTTGACTCAATTGATTTTTTTTCATTACAGCACGCCTTGCTATAAAGCGTCACTTACGGCGCCCTCGGTAGGCCGAGGAGTGCAACTTCTCCTGCACGCGTTACAAAAAAAAAAAAACATTCGATATTCCAGGTCGTTTTTAAACCAGCAATGTTCCTATGTTCGCAGAGCGACAATACATCGAAGCGATCGCACGATAACCAGCGATTCATCGGAGCGGAAGAAAGCTCGCTAGCCGAAGGAGGAACGATTTCCACCTCGGCAGCACGGAAAGTTTTAGGGAGGCTCGTGTTCGCCGTTCTCGCCTCGGAATCGATAGGATCAGCTGACAGAATAAGAACAAATCGTGACGTCGACGTTACCGACGCTTCGATCCGGAAGGAAGGATCGTCGTCGAGTAAAAACTCGGTACAATCGTCGTCGACGCTCGAGGGACTCGTCGCGAGGCACTCGAAGCATCGTCGTCGTCGCCGGTGCAAAAATCGCCTCGGTTGCTCGCGCTTCGCTGGTCGCAACGGCACCGCATCTTCCGGTGCCATCGGCGGAAGCGACGATAATGACGAAGCCAGAAACGATCGAGCGAACGTGCGTCATCCGACTCGCGACAGAAACTTCGAGAAGCAGCTTCTTCTGGGAAACCGTTCGCTGGAACTCTTCCGCCAGGAACTCGTTGCAGCCGCTGCGACTCCCGGAGATCCCACGCCAGGTCACCCGCTCGACCCGAGCTCCAGAGAGATCGGTGATATTCTTGCCGATTCGAGGTCGCGACGTCCCAAGGGTCAACCTGAAACATTAGCGTCGGATATATTGTGGCGAACGTCGAAACTGGGCAACGGGACGGTCGTGAGTAGCCGAAGCGTTGGCAAGCGTCTGGCGATAAGTGCGGCGAAATACAAAAAGCCCGAAGAAACGGACCTGAATGATCCGGCCGATCGACGGGTCGAAAAATCGGCAACCGATGCGCCGAAGAATAATCGCACGGAATTATCGGAAAGCATGCAATACGAATTTAACCTGACCGAGGAGGAAGGAGGCGCGGGTTGGGCGAATGACGACCGAAAATACGAGCTCGCCAGGAACGCGCAGACCAAGGGAAACGGTGACGGGGATTCGCTGCCGATGGACGATCGCACGGTCGTTCACGAGAGCCTCGCGGCGCTGCTGTCGAGGCTGTTCGACACGCTCGGGAATACAACGGCGACGGGGAAGAGTCGCGCGCTTCTGAGGGATCTCGAAGCGACGAGGGAGTGGCTGCACGGCGAGAACAGCTCGGACGATATGTGCCGGAAGTGGTTGGACAGCAAGGACAAATTGGAGGAGGCGTTTCTCGGTAAATATTTACCGAGTTTCCACCGGGACTGAGAACGGACTGAAACGAGTCTGAACTAGTGGCAAAATTGTAATTAATTCGAAACTCTCTAGTCAATAGTCAATACCGTAAGTGAATTTTGAGTCTACTACAATTTTTCCACTAGTTCAGAGTAAATCTCGGCCCAATCTCACTCACGGTGGAATCTCGGTAATTTGCTCGAAGAGCGTGCCGTCTCGGGAAATATACATCTTAGGGGTTTTAAAAAAGGCATTGTTTTTTTTATGTTCCTCCCGCCTTTTTAAAGTAGAAAATTTCCGTCTCAAATTGAACCTCGCGAAATGCGGTACCTGGCAAAAAAAACCTGCCGCATTGTTTTTCCCAAACAATGCGGCACCTCTCAAACTTAATTGTCAACGACAGCTTCAGGCTGCATTTTTTATCAATAAAAATATATAGTTCTAAGCGGCGGGAGCTTAACTTTTTGTCATTTTTTTTATTAAATATCAAAGACTTTGATTTTTAAATTCGTATATAGAAAATTTAAAAAATGTCCCGTGGGGTGAATTTGTTGAATCATTATCAATCAAACATACTTAGGCAAATAACCCAGATAGAAAAATGACCACACGGAGACGAAACGGTGGCGGTACCAATGGTAAGATACCCGATTGACGGCACGTTTTTCTATCAGCGTAAGCTCTTTAAAAAAAACCATTATCGAACTCATTCATCGCATGAAAAATAAGCTTTCGTTATCGTTAGCAATAACGCTAATTGAGTAAAGGTGTAATCAGAGGTCGGCTTCGAATAATGAGGAATTTTGATCTCTTTCACGGCTGTTCAGAATAAGAAATCGGCTTATAAGCCGATTTCTTATTCTGAGCAGAATATTGGTAGCAAAAATCCCCTGCTAGAAAGTATTGTCGCAAAATTGCTGGGAAGCAAACAGCAAAGCTTGGTGGCAAACAATTGCCCTTGTTTGTCTGTGCTACGGTTGGCAATCTGGCAATTTTGTTTTTCCAGGACCCCTCGTTTATCTGCCGAGCTGCCCTTGTCAATACCCGAGCGGTATATTTTACGACGACAAAGTATGGGATCCGAGGCAGGAGAAGTACTTTCGATGGCGCGACGTCAACGGCGACGCCGAGAGAATGGACGTTTACAAACCCGGCGCCGCTTATTGCGTGCGATCGCTGCTCACCCAGGGCAGCGGTCACGCAGCCGCCCAACACTGCTGTTACGATCGGCAAAGACGATTACTGACCCGGGGCTCCGGCGCCGGAACACCAAACTTCGTCAGCCCCGAGATATCCGCCGAGCTTCACGAGAGAATCGACGTACTGCCGTGGAGACTGTGCAAAGGTGACTTCTCGAGGTACGTCCGAAGGTCGTGATTTTTTTTTCTACTGGAATCAGAAAAAAATTAAATTAATATAAAAGCGTAGTGGTTTTTTTTTTTAATTAATTGACCATCGACCGCTTCATAATTTTTATGTTTCTTCAGATTCAACAGAGTACGACCACCGAACAACGACAACCGTTGTAAAACCAATCCCGACGACGATGAGTATCGGCGTCAAATTAATTACACGAAACACTACTGAACAGTCGATCGCGAATTGTATCTGCAGTTTATAATGTGGAGGACGATAGATATACGGTGCACGGTTTTTATTTAATATTACTGCATCGATATAACGATATATTAGTTACAGTTTATTGCTCCTGCAACTATGCAATTTAATTAACTCCAACAGAATGTGCAACTTTTACGCAATGCAGTTACTAATAGAGCCCTATGGTCACGAATATTTATTAACGTTATTATAACGTTATTATTCCCTTGAAGTTGTCCTTTGCGCGTGACGCAAAAAAATGTAAATGAAAAATATGGAGAAAAATAAATGAAGATAAAACCGATCGCAGCTCTGCAGGCAATGTAGAAATCGCTCGACATTTCTCACTCGAGAATAATTATGCTGCCGTCGAGACGGTGCGAAGATGACTTCTCGAGGTACGTCTCAAGGTCGTGATTTCTTCTTTCACTGGAAACAGAAAAAATTAAAAAATTATTTTTGTAAGATTATTTTTTGTGTTTATATTTATTGATTATCGATCGCTTCATCGTATTTCCGTTTCTTCGGATTCACCAGAGTATCGTCGTCAAATTAATTACACTAAACGCTACTGAACATTCGACTGGCTCGCCACTTGAATTCGTAATTCATAATTTAGAGGACGATAAATAGACCAAACAAAAGCTAAGTGTTTTTTTTATATTGCTGCATCGATATAACGCCATACTAGTTACTGTTTCATGGTGGCCGTTTTTTCCCCGCAAACAATTCCCTGACTTTTCCCTGACTTTTCACTGACCAATTAAAAATTTTCCCTAGCCAAACTTGTAACGACTTCAAATAAAATACATTAATGATGCAAATAAAAATGCCTAATTATTGTATTAATGTTTAAATCTATATTTTTTTTTAAATGTTCCATTTTTTTAAGGCTCCCTGTTACGTATTTCTTATTTATTTATATAAAGTTCAGCGACAATTTAATTTTTCCCTGACCAAGATTTTTTTCCCTGACTTTTCACGGTTTTCCCGGTTTTCCCTGACCGCGGCCATCATGCTGTTTATCTTGGAACTATGCAATGTAATTAAATCTAACAGAGAGTGCAACTTTCACGCAATGCAGTTACGAATAAAACCCTATGTTCACGAAAATCTATTAACATTATTATTCCCTTGAAAGTTGTCCTTTGCACTTGAAGCAAAAAAAAAATGAAGATAAAACCTCGCAGGCAAAGTAGAAATCGTCCGGCGTTTCTATCGCTCTGCACCATCCGCCGCCGGTACAAGCTTTTTAACCGAACTCCAAAACCACGCGACGTGGCTGTGTGGAAGCTCGCTTCGTCCGCACAAGTTGCCATGGAAACTACCTGCAAACATAGCAGGACGCACAACTGTCTCGGATGTACCTGACGCTTCAACAAAGGAGAGCCTATTTTTTTTTATTTTCATTCGACGAGGCCCCGAGTGCCACCAAACGACCGTAGAATGGATTGGGGCTTGGACGTCGACGTCGGTGCGAAAAAGGTAAAATTCTCTTTGATAATTTTTGCCTCGTTGCGACAACATTCGTTTGTAGAAGGGAATCGCGAGGTAAGAAATCAGCGGACGTGTCGTTGACCTTCTTGCGGATGTAGAAAAATATTTCGCCGTTGAATTTTTCAGTGCGTTGGGTATTTTTGGTTTACTTTTTTTTTCATCACTTTCTTCAGCTGATACCGCGACTGGGAAGAAGAGCCGGTTCGAACAATGTGATAACCGAGGATGCGAGATCGGACGACGATCTTCTGGACAGCCCTGCACCGCTCGCCTCAGGGAAATCTGCAAGACCGACCGCGCCGGTGGCTCCCCCGCGGACCAGGAAAACCGGATGGGGTGACGAGCTGAAGAGTGGCAAGTAAGTCCTACGACGATCGACCTGTAAAGTTCAATGCGATTAAACAAGTGGTCGTTTTTCTCAAACGCTCGACACTTTTATTCATCGAGATACGTGAAAAACGTTACCTTCGAAAAATTAAGTGTTAAATTTTTTAGAAATTATTAGATTAAGGTTGAGATAGTTTTTAGAGTACTTCGAGTACTTCCTAATGGGACAAAAATCTGAAAAAAATCAACCATTGGGAAGGTGCTAAGAACGTTGATTTTACATATTAATAATTTAAAAAATTGTTTAACAAAAAGCCGGCAACGTATAATTTCTTTTTGCTATCATTGATTCGTTAATTAATCCGAATACACATGACGTTTTCAGATTTTTTTCTAATTTTTTTTTATTGATCTGAAGTCACGAAGTTTTGACATTTTTTCGCAAAAAGACTACGCACTATACTCAAGAAGTTTCTGGATAACATTTTTCGATAAACGGGGTTTTCGAAATTTACGAATCAATTTGGGCACCAAATAAAAGTCAGGTTGCCGGTTTTTTTTGTTGAACTATTTTTTTCACTAGTTTGTTAATAACTTTCTGGAATTATTAATATGTAAAATCAATGTCCGTAGAACCTTCCTAATGGTTGAATTTTTCAGATTTTTGTCCCATTGGAAAATATTCGAAATACTCACTGAATCTCACTTTTGGCTGGGAATGTAACAAGACTTTTTCCTTATAATTGAAAAAGATATTAAAAAAACAACTGATTCGCTAACGTAGTAAAACACGCCAAGTTGGTAGCTGACGAGTTACTTCAATTGTTTTTGATGTTTCAGGACAAGAACGTTGAATGTGTTCGAACAGTAAGTATAGCAACACTTGGCGTCAATTCGCGTATCGCTGGTCACTAATATCGATTGTTTCCCAGAGAGCGGTTTCGAGTGGCCGAAAACGACGAACCGGATGACGGTAAGATCGTATTTCAAGTCTCGACGACTTTGTACGAGTACAGTTGCATTATATCAAGACAATGAGACGGGGCATTGATTTCACCGTTAGAATCAAATGACGTTCCGCGGATCTGTCGGGCTTCGTTTGATCCAACTAAAGCGAGTGCGAACGTTTGGAACAATGTGACGCCCAAATATTTCAATATCGTTAGGTCACACGTTTGATCGCTTAATGGGGGTGTCTCGTTACATCGCCAGCCAAAATTGATATTCAGAGAGTATTTCAAGTACTTCCTAATGGGACAAAAATCTGCAAAAAATCAACTATTCGGAAAGTGCTGAGAACATTGGTTTAACAATATTAATCATTTCAAAAATGAGAAAAATAAATCGAAAAAAATGCATATCTATTTGGATAAATTGACGAATCAACTTAGGCAAAAAAAAGTTAGGATATCGGTTTTTTGTTGAACGATTTTTTTTCAGATCCTTGTTCCACCAGGAACAATGCGAATTACTCTCTGAATCTCACTTACTAAACTCCCCTGTAACGAGACTCCCCGTGTAACGAAACACCATCATTAAATCGCAACAATGCAAAACTCGCAATGCGATACATTTTGATCGCGTTTCGAGAGTTCCGAGGTTACGATAAAATATCTCGTTACTCACCGATTTTTTAGGGGAGGTACAATTTCATTTACGCGTGTCGATCGAACTTGATTGTTCCTAACTTACACGGTTATAAAGGGTTTGTACATTCAACAAAAATGTTTTGTCCTCCAAGGTATAACAAATTTTGTTCTCGTTAATTATATAATGTAGTTTTTTTTTTAATGAGTGGTTCGTTGAAAAAAAAACATTATATTAACAAGAAAAAGAATGTGGATCTTTGTTAAATGTAAAAATCTTTTTGTACCGTGTACGTTTCCAGCGATAGATGGCAAAACGCTCTCAATCAGAATCTCATTCTTCTTTTCCCTACAGCACACAGTTTGCAAATGATTATTATACTTGATGCTAAATCCTTACAGAAATTCCCGTTATACCTGATCTGGATGAAATTCAGGAAGACAACGGACTGTCCGACGTAGCGAAGGCTATCAAGTGAGTTTCGCGCTCCGTCGAGTACGATCTGCAAAGAGCTTAGGAAATTTTTATTCGCAATTCTTTGCATGAACAGAGTCGGAACGAATCGTGTCGCTGCGTACAAAGAACTGGACAAGGATTTGCTGAAGAACGAAGCTTTCGTATTTCTGGATGACGTTAATCTGTCTCTGCTCACCGACAAACTCTATCCGGAAAAACAGATAAAAGAACCGGACGATGTATGGAGCTGGGATCTATTGTTCATGCAGATATCCACGGAACTCAACAGCGAAGCCCGGAAAACGGCAGTTCTGTAGACCACAAACGTCTGCCGTCTTGCCTTTGCCATCGATTATTCTGGCTAAAACAAAAAATAAAAACATTTCCATTGTGAGATCTCTCGACAGACTAGTTATTGAACAAACCTAGTTCACCTGCCAAAATTATGGATGCTACTTGTTAAGCGCACCGATGTGGAAACCACGAATAACCCTGTATAATATCGATGACTTGAGGTCGTCCTTGCTAATAGTACTCACTTCGCATAATTTTCAGAGAATCGATAGGGAATTGCAATCTGGATGGTGCCAAAATTTGGAAAAAAAAAATCAAGCACATTAAAGGCTCTGAAAAGATTAATTTTGCATAATAATAATTCCAAAATGTAATAAACATATTGATGAAAAATAAAATTGTTCAACAAATCTCCCGGTAACCTACATTTTTTTTAATGCAAATGCTGTGTTAACTTTTCTGAGTACTTACGAATTTTTTGAGATTTTTAAATTCACTATGATTTTTTTAATATAGGAAAACTGTGTAGTCACAAAATTCAAAGTGAATTGAAAAATCTGAAAAAATTCATACATATTCAAAAAAATTAACGAATCATTTTCAGTTTAAAGAAAGTTAGGTTTCCGGAAAATTTTTTGAACAATTTTAGTACTAGTAATACATGTATTTATTGACAATGTTTTACATTGCACCAGTGCTGATACATTAAAAACATTATTTACGTTATATTCCTATTTCTATTGCTGTAATTGCTACACATTGCTATTGCCAACGGGCCATCGACTGAAGTCCTTCAGCCTAGACCAATTTTATTTTTCGTCAATTTGTTAATAACATTTTGAAATTATTATTATGCTAAATTAATATTTTCAGCACCTTTAATACGTTTGACTTTTTCCAGATTTTTATACCATCGAGAAGTGTTTGCAATTCCCTCTCATTTCTCTGAAAGGTCTGCGAAGATAACACTATTCGCAAGGACTACTTTAACGTTATAAAGCCATGTCGGCTGTTTACCAGTATAGCCCATGAGCGCTTCTGGCATTGAACCGTTAATATATTCGATAGCCCACTCAAGCGTGGAAAACAACACGATTCCGAATCGCCGACGCAGGGTGGATCATGGGTAAGCACAAACGGTAGCTAGCAGCCAATTACTCGAGGAAAACATTCACTGAGCAAAGAAGCAATATATCAGCATCAGTGTTCAAGAGGCAATATATATTGTTTGTTGAACTTCTATATTTCCGGGGCTATTTTTTCCGGGTTCCCCTGAAATATCGTCGTCGAGCCCGATCGCTCAATTCGCAATAATTCCCGAATTATTGCGATTTCCCGTTTTGATTCCGCGTTCGAATCTAATTGGAGGCGATGATACTCGCGGTCTCAGGCACACCGTGCAGCGCGCAGTAGCTGCTACTGGCCCGCATATAGCAATCGGTCTCGCTGACGGATGATCAGCCGCATTAGTCTGCAGAGAGCGTACAGTCGGCGAATAAGGCACCGGGCTTTTTCCCCGATAATGAAACAGCCCAATAATCGATAACAGGATATAAACATTTTCAACAAAATACAATTTGTAAAATACTCTTGTGAGGTTACTTCCGGTTTCCGAAGAGTAGAGGTTTTATTTATAAACCGAAGTTCTCAACTTATTCTCAACGGAAATCCAACTTGTACTCGGCTTTTACTCAGCTTTTACCCACTTGTACTCAACTGATGCTCAACTTGCACTCAACTTGTTCCCAATTTATTCTCCACTTGCACTCAACTTATTCCCAATTTCTTCACCACTCGTACTCAACTTACTCTCAACTTACTCTCAACTTACTCTCAAATTACTCTCAACTTACTCTCAACTTAGTCTCAACTTACTCTCAAATTACTCTCAACTTACTCTCAACTTAGTCTCAACTTAC
>JAPYZC010003419.1:0-12084 GCA_030522665.1 Ichneumoninae sp. A BG-2022a | reverse complement strand
TTTCGATGTTTTGGAACATTCTGAACACGTTTTCATTAAAATCTCGAAATTTTTTTTTTTCACCATCACAAAGCTTCCTCTATGAGGAAGCAAAAAATAGTTATAAATCCGGTACTTCCTACCATAGGAGGCGCCCTAGCGCCCTTCTACCATGTGCTATGGTAATGTCACACAGCTATGTGCTATGGTAACATCTCTCACGCGATATAGTTAATTTCACTAGAACAACTGTCCCTCAGAGTAGTTTTATTAAAGAAATTCTTAGTTTTCTCCACGAAATTCTTAGTTTTATCCACGAAATTCTTAGTTTTATCCACGAAATTCTTAGTTTTATCCACGAAATTCTTAGCCAGATCCGCAAAATTGGCCAAACCGCCTTTTAGGAAAAATCACCGTATTAATTACCATATTAAAAATAATAGCTATGGACCGTGTGTAAATTTCACATATCATGTTCTCCGATCGAAATTTACCATATGATTCGGTAGTTTTTCCGAGATGCTTCTCAGTGCACTTTGGTTCCCCAATTTTGGTGATTCTTGATAATCCCCATTACAAAAATCCATTAATCTCGAGCTCCGATCCTTTTTTTGCTTTTTTTTTCGAGACTCGAAAGCTTCTTTCCCGTTCTGCCAATTTTTGCAACTACTTCACTTCGGGCGCGGTTCGGGCTTCCGAAATTTATTCCGATTTATTTCAATTCTCCGGTGCACTCGCATCCGCGAATCGCATATATCCCAGTCGACGAGGAGGAGTGCCGCGATGCCGTTGCTGCTGCTTGGGGGGGCTCAACGCACAGTCCGGGGTCGAGTGGATTTATTCGAGATCTCGAAAAAAGCTCGATTGTCTGCAGGGAGGAGGGCGGGAGCGAAGCTTCGGCGGGCTCTCCATAAGCGTATCGGTAATATTCCCGCGGCTCGTGTTTACACTGTTTTATTTTTATTATGTATGTGCAAAATTCGATATCAAATTTTTCACGATCCTCGCGAATACCCGGCCCGAAGTTGAGGAGAGAACTGTTTATCTCCGGCGAGCCTCGAAAGCTCTCGACTGAGAACACGCTCGAAAAATAAAAGTTTGCCGCTTATCGATTTGCCGAACGAGAAGGGGGGGCGGGATTAAATTTTTCAAACTCCGCGAAAGGTCTGTTAACTACCAAGAAAAATTCGCTCTTTTCTCTCTTCAATCTCTTAATCCGCTCGCGGAGAGTTTTCGTAATGAGGCCAGGAAGATTTAACTACGCGCCCGGGCAACCGGCCATTAAGAACACAAACCGATTTTGATGTAGTTTGATGAAAAAATGAAAAGGAAATAGAAAGTTGGGTGTAAAAAATTTAAAAGACAAATATATGTAATATTCAACTATAATTTTTTGGGCAACCGGTCATTAAGACCACAAACCGATTTCGATGAAGTTTGATGAAAAATTAAAAGGAAAAAGAAAGTTGGGTGTAAAAAATTTAAAAGACAAAAATATGTAATATTCAACTATAATTTTTTGGGCAACCAGCCATTAAGAACACAAACCGATTTCGATGAAGTTTGATGAAAAATTAAAGGGAAAAAGAAAGTTGGGTGTAAAAAATTGAAAATACAAAAATATGTTATATTCAAAGATAATTTTTTTATATATGGGCATTCCCCATAGAAAAAAGCATCACTCTTATTTCCATTTTTCCGCAAAGATTTCGTTATTTCCGTAAAGACTGCTAATTAAAATGTATGGTAATGAAATTTTTTTTTATGAACATGTAATGTGCTATATGTATTTAATCTGCTACTAATCGATACATTTTAACTAGACCACGCAATTACGAATTTGTATATTAAATCAGCTTCAATCAAGTCGAACTTCGACAAAAAAATCTTGCCATCCCGTAACTAGTCTCAAAAGTTGCGTAATTTCACAGACAATTTTTGTAATTTCTTTTTAATATTCATCATGACGAAGTTGATGAAAAAGGATCAGAAGATTTCTAAAAAATATGGATCATTTTGTTTACGTTAAACTGAACAAATTTCGCCTGAGAAATTTTTCTACAAGACTGAAAACTTCCAAGATATTAATGTTTTAAAAAGTAGACTTACAAAAGAAAAAATCAAATTTTCATAAAAATAATACGGCCAGACCATCGATCGGAGGCCCAAATAAAAAAATACATATCGTCTCTTTTTGAAAACCGTTTTCCACAACAAATTCGCGCGATTATTAAAGGGCTTCAGGGCCAGAGCATGGAAAATTCTGGTAAAATGCCCCGTATAGAGAAAACTAACTTATGTTAACTTGCGAAATTTTGGGCCCCGGTTTAATCTTGAGTACATTTAATCTTCAGTGCCATGTGGGAGCTTCGTTCCCGCAGGGTTTGCAAAACCATCTTGTCTTCGAGCCATCCTTCGCCCGGCGAATCGAGCCCGGGCTTCGTTCAGCTTAGGAACATTAGCCCGAAAGTTTTCCTGTATTAGAGGAGCTTCCGTCGTCCCTGGACGAGGAGGGATGAGCCGGAGCTCGAAACTACGAGCCCCCACGTCTCCGGTGCATACCTCGGTGTTCCACCCGCGAATTTCTCTGTCCCAACTAGTCCGACGGTGAAACTGCCGTTTGGCCAGTTAAAATCGGCCTATATCTAATCATCTGCCACGTCACGTGCGTCTCGAAGTTCCAACTGCTGAAATATCTCCTGAGAGCTCAATCCAGAAGATTGCCAGTCTGAGCGTGTGCCGCACGCTTCTCCGCCTTGTGGAGGGGCGGGGGCGGGAGGGGGAGGGGAAAGTCAAGTTTTAGTGTTCCCTCCAAAACCGCATTTCCGAGCTCTTCGGTGCGATTGGATCTTTGATGGTTCATCCGATCGCGATTATATTCTCGCCAACAGTTATTTAACGAATTTTACACGAGTTAACAACTCCGTCGATTACACGGTAAAGAAAAAAGTAAGGTTGTAAAGTTGGAGCGTTGTATTTAGAGATGTACGCCGAATTTACGACGGGTCATTTTTTGGTCCCATTAGCGTTACATGATCGAGCAAAACATGAGGCTGACAAAACATGACCGAAAAATGGCCCCACGCCTGCTTGCTGAACAAGGCAGCAAAATAGGTCATTGCGGTCATTTACGAACTCCAACCGGCGTGGGAAAATTGTGTTTTTTTTTGTTTATTCGAAGTTTCCCATAGTTCTTTAATTGTAAGAGATTTTTACCATGTTATTCAAGACTGATCGTTATAGAAGAAAATCGAACAATGTAAAAATTCCGTTGACTTAAATGAAATTTTGATTACCGAAATTCAAGCTTTTCCCTTTTAAGATTTTACGCAATTTGTGACAAAAAAAAATTTTCAGTTGACATTTTCATATAATGTGTCTCATAATCTTCCTTTATTCGCAAAGCTTCTTGTATCAGAAACCATTTTCTGCATTTTTGGTTTCCTCGTAGAGGAAACCAAAAATTTTTATTTTCGGAGGAAGTAATATGAAAATTTCAATTTTCGATATTTTTCAACATCAACGTCGTGTTCGATTTTTATGTAAAACTGCTAGCAGTTTCAGGTTCAGCGTGTAAAAATACACCGACAAACTTTTCTCTATGAGGAAACAAAATGTCGGTCATTGTACTATATGGTAGTTACGGTCTAACTATGTGGTTGTTTGACCATTTTTCTGAAAATGGTCAAACAACCTTTGTGAAAGTGACCAACATTGCACGTCTCTAGTTCTGCTTCGTAAAAATAATATTTTTCGATGAGTATTGAATCGGCCCTGACGACAATTTGTTTTATCGTACAGAAACTGGCGCCGCTGGCCATTTTGGCATTAACAATTTCATTTCTCATTTATAATATTAAGCAATAATAATAGAGGAAGATTGTGGAAAAAAACATCGTAAAATGCGCAAACATTTCTTTGGCGGTGCAGCATCCGAGATGTAAGCGAGATTTCATTTCTACTCGGTTAAACGGAGCCCGATGCTGCGGGCGCAACCGAAGAGCTGTAGCATTATATCAAATTAACATATCAATTCACATGCAAATTTAATTGCGTCTTGACCTAAGACTCACCCGTGCTCACGGTGCGTAAATTCGGAAACCAAACCCACCGAGTTACCCAACCCCTTAACTTTGGCGCTCCCTATCTATCCCGACGTCGCATAGCTGTCTCGCGCAGAACTTAACATATCGCATCGTGAGCGTAATGGAAATGGCGATCCCTCCGAGTCCTTACGCTTAAAATCGTCGGAGAATCTCTCAAGGCTCTTATCAACCGGATATAACTGCTCTGGCTGTAATTGTCGCATCGAGTACTCTTTGGAAATTTATGGACAGGAAACCGTGGAAAAAGGAGCTGTTTTGCCTAGTCACAGTACAGTACACGACCGCGTTTCTCCCAACCGCATAATTCCGAACGACCGCGTATTTCCGAAAATGACGACCGCGTAAGTCCAATTCGGCCCTTTTTAAGGTCCGTTACCTGCTTGGTGGGGAAACAAACGACTCCTTCCTTTTTGCTACCTACGAATGAAATCGTCGCTGCTGTAATTCCGACAATTTTTGCGTATGGAAAGGGACGGTGGGTAGGTACTTGGGCAGGTAGTGGGGTATCGGAAATACGCGGTCGGGCCTAATTGGATTGGCTCCCGAGGAACGGAGAAACGCGGTCGTGTACTGTACTAGATGTACTGTAACGGTCAGAAACAGCCTCTATATAGTTGCATGCTGACGGTCACAAATGGTCACGCGCATGTATATAGTTGTGCAATGACGGTCAGAAACGGCTTCTATATACAGTACACGATCGCGTTTCTCCCAACCGCATAATTCCAAACGACCGCGTGTTTCCGAAAATGACGACCGCGTAAGTCCAATTCGGCCCCTTCTCAAGGTCCATTACCTGCTTGGTGGGGAAACAAACGACTCCTTCCCTTTTGCTACCTGCGAATGAAATCGTCGCTGCTGTAATTCCGACATTTTTGCGTATGGAAAGGGACGTTGGACAGGAACTTGGGCAGGTAGTGGGGTATCCAAATTACGTGCTCGTGCTTAATTGGATTCGCTCCCGACGATCGGAGAAATGCGGTCGTGTACTGTAGTTGCAAACTGCCGTTCAGAAACGGTCACCGCGCATCTCTAGTTTTGCCCCAGTCTCGAAATTCGCAGTAGGTCAAATTCTTTGCAAAGTGTCCACATTTTTAGGAGTTCGAGTATTTTGTGCAAAATTGTGGACGATCTTCACAATTCGATTTGGCAATAAAAAAAAAAAAATGAATAGGCCAAGAGTAATCTTTCACATTCGGTGGTAAGAATAAAAAGGGCGTGTCCACCCAGAAAAAAATTTATTTGACAGCCCCCGTTTATTAACATTAAGTAAAAAATGTATTTGATTTAAATAAATATTTATTTAAATTAAGTAAATAGTTACTTAAATGAAACAAATATTTATTTAAATTAAATCAATATTTTAGTTAATATTAATAAACGGTGGCTGTCAAATAGATTTTTTTTCTGGGTGTCCCACGTGCTTTTACACGCTGGAGACCGTGCAATACGCTCTTCTGTCTCCCAACGGTCGACACCAGTCTCGCGCGTTTATACAAAGTAATTAAGCCGGCGACGGCGTGAACAACAATGTCCCCTCTGCAATTATCGCATCGAGTACTCTTTGGGAATTCATGGAGCGGAAACTGTGGGAAAACTGGCAGTTTTGCACCGGTCTCGAAATTCGAATTTCGAATTGCATGAACAACAGTGTCCTCGCTGTAATTATCGCATCGAGTACCCTTTGCAAATGTATGGAGAGTAAACCGTGGGAAAACGGACCGTTTTGCCCCGGTCTCGAAATTCGAAGTATGTCGAATTACGTGCAAAGTGTCCACATTTTTAGGAGTACAAGTATCTCGTGCAAAATTGCGGACGATCTTCACGGTTCGAATTGGCAATTAAAAAAAAGAGTAGTGCACGTGTGATCTTCCACATTGCCTGGTGAGAATCAAAAGGGCGTATCCCACGTCCTTTTACACGCTAGGCACGCACGCGATACGCCCTTCTGTCTCCCAGCGGTCGACACGAGTCCCGCTCGTTCATACAAAGTCATTACGCTCGCGGCTGCATCAACAATGAGGGTTTGTGTGCTCGACTAGCGTCGAATTAGTAATTAGTGCGACGTCACGAATTTATCCACGGAGTGGCGAATCAGCCTCGATGAAACGCGTCGATACTGTCGAGTAGGAAACTAGGGCTATGTATGGATAGATAAACTAGTATTCTAAAATAGGTTCCGCTTCGTTAGAAGCAAACAAAAACAACTCCCCGACTTTTTCCTCTGTGTCTAACCTCGTCGAGGTCGATTCTTGATGAACATTCCGCTTTTGTAAGATTGTACGTCGTACAATAGACTCCGAAGTCAATTATCGGACGGGGTTCGTGGACCCGTCGATGACTCTTGCATCACGGGTGGATGGAAAGAATATATCACCAGAACCGTAACCATCGACTGAAACTTAACGGGCAGACTGATGAAAATGTTGGGCGGATAATGGCATGATCATATCCTATGGATAGATGGACGTCGATTAATGGAGGTAAAATGGAATCCGCTCTATTCGAAAAAAAAACACAAAGCTTCCTCTATGAGGAAGCAAAAGATAATAATTCCCCGACTTTGCCCTGTGTGCCTAATCTTATCGATGCCGACCTTTGGGCCATTTAATTTTTGCTGACCACTCCAATTTTGTAAGAGACGTTTTTTTACGTCGTACAATAGACTTTAAAGTGTGTACGTATCGTATGTCAAGTATCGGTCGGGTCCATGGATCCTCGACGACACTTGCCTCAGGGATGAAAGGAAAGAGACTACAACACCGGAACTGTACCCATCGACTGAAACTTAGTGGGGCGTCTAATGTCCCAATCCTATCCTATGGATAGACTCGGATTCTGAAATGGTATCCAAGTATCGGATGAGTTTCACGGATCTGTCGATGACTCTTGCATCGCGGATGGAATAGAGGGTCGTCTAATGTCCCAATCCTATTCTGAAATGGTATCCAAGTATCGGATGAATTTAGTGGAACCGTTGATGACTCTTGCATCGCGGATGGATGGAAAGAGACTATAACACCGGAACTGTACCAATAGACTGAAACTTAGTGGGTCATCTAATGTCTCAATCCTATCGTATGGGTAGACTTGGATTTTGAAATGGTATCCAAGAATCGGATGAGTTTCATGGACCCGTTGATGACTCTTGCATCGCGAAAGGATGAAAAGGTCTATACCACCAGAATTATACTTATCGATTGAAACTCAGCGGGTCGGCTAAGTTTCTAGTCGGTGGATGGATAGACTCGGATTCAACAATGGTATCCAAGTATCGGATGAGTTTCATGGACCCGTCGATGACTCTTGCATCGCGGTTGGATGGAAAGGCACTTCACCACCGGAACTATAATCTCGACTGAAACTTAGGTGGTCATCTAATGTCTCAATCCAATCCTATGGATAGATAGACTCGGATTCTGAAAAGGTATCCAAGTATCGGATGAGTTTCATAGGCTCATCAATGTCTCTTGCATCGTGGATGGATGAAAAGGCACTCCACCACCGGAACCGTAACCTCGTGGACCGAAACTCAGTGGATCAGCTAATTCCACAATCCTATTCTATGGATACATAGACTCAAACCCTAAAAGCGTGTGAGCTCTACAAGGAAAAAAATTCCCTGACTTTTGCCTCTGTGTTCAATCTCATCCGAGCCGATATTCGTGCCAGCGATATTTTTGCTGAACATTCCAATTTAGCGAGACACGTTTTTTCACGGCGTACAATAGACTTTGAAGTGCATACGTATTGTATCTCAAGTATCGGACGGGGTTCATCGACCGGTCGACGACACTTGCATCGCGGATGGATGGAAAGAGACCATACCACCGGAACCGTACCCATCGACTGAAACTTGGCGGGTAGGCTAATGCCACAATCCTATCTTGCAATCTTGGCCTACATTCCACTCGGCAACGCTCTCACGCGGCGGGAGTGCCACTGACGGTGGAGCATCGCCACGAGGGTAAATCTAGCGTCCCGCGGAAGTGAGTTGCGGGTCAAGTGGATAATGTAAGCGCTGATACTAACTCACCGGGAATACCCGTATAGCCATGGAAGCTGCGCGCCCAACCCGAGAGCGTCGAGATAACGTTGACGCCGAGAAAACTCGTCGGCGAATAAACTTTGCCCAGTTATTTAACATTCGGACTGGCGCAGGCAGCATTGGGGTGCGCGAGGCGCGGAACGTTTTTTTTTTTTTTATGGTGAACACTAAAAAAAATTTTACCCTTCTCGCTTCTGGCACGGAGTTTTATGTAAAATATTTAATGCAGAGTCAAATAGACGATAGCTTCGCGATTGGCGATTTTTTATCTTCCTTGTCACTTTTGGTCTCGGATTTTTTATTTACATGGAAATACAGAAAGCGATATAAAAGTTAAATTTTTACCATCCAAATGGCTTTAAAAAATTGCGTTAATTCTTTCGTCCCTTTTTTAATGTCTTGACTGCTCGCTAAGGCAAAAGACGAAATTTATGCGTTTCACTGAGGTCCCCCGATTTTGCGGTTTTCGTTGTCTGCAGTGTTTGTCGGAACCGCTAAATGTCTCTTAACCGAATTTTGTAGATTAGTTCTGCGGATTTGGGAGCGTCTTTGTAGCGATAGATTAGGACAATAAATGTGAGGTGGCGGAGATAACTAACTTTGAAAAAAAGGGCCAAAACCTATTCAGATATATCGAACGGCGGCCGCCATTATTGACTTTGCGATTATTTGTCGCATGCTATAAAAATGCTGTGTCTGTGCTTTACTATAGTGCGTTGAACTCTCACAAAGTTTAGTACATCGTCAAACAATTCTATAGTTCCATAGTTCTAATTCGATCGTTGTACCTTATAGTACTAGTAGTTGCTTTATAGTAATACGTCAAATAATTATATAGTTCCATTGTTCTAATTCGATCGTTGTAGTACCTTATAATGCTACAACTAGTAGGGGAGAGCGGGGCAAAATGGGGCAACGGGGCAAAACTAAATTTTCCAATCACGTTTGGATCGGGCAAGGTGGCAAAACTGGGCAGAAAAGCCTGATGTATCCGATAGGGCGAATTCGGACATCCAAAAATTATTGGAAAATTACGTTTTGTCCAAAAACCTCATTTTGCTCCGTTGCCCCATTTTGCCCCTCTCTACCCTACTACTATTACTAGTAGTTGTAGTTTTACCTTATAGTGTAGTCGAATGCAAAGTCACTTTATACCGAAATCAAACGTTTCAGTTTTGGGATCGCTGTAGGCGTTTCAGCTCGTAAAGTCAGAACCAAAACCTTCATTCCATGTCAATACTGAATATCCATACGCCTCGAGCTGCCAAACACGCTCCCGTCGAGAATGCAAAGTCACGTTATATCGAAATGGAATGTTTGAGTTTTGCTATCGCTGTGGGAGTTTCAGCTTGCAAAATAAAAATCCTTCATTCCATGTCAGTACTCAAGATTCATGCGTTTCGATCAGGCAAACAAGTTCCCGCAGAGAGCGCAAAGTGACGTTATATCGAAACCGAACGTTTGAGTTTTGCGATCGCTGTCGGCGTTTCAACATACAGAACAAAAACAAGAGCAAAGACATTCACCTCATATTCGCAAAGTGATATTTCTCAGCGATAAAATTTTCTAATGTTGTGTTTCTCCGATGAGACCTTCGATGAGTCGTTTCTCATAGATACAACTTTTTTTTTATGTTGTATTTTCGAGATCGATTCAATTTTTGCGAACACTCTATTTCCACTCGTCTTGATTACTTCCGAATTCGAATGTAACAGACGGTAGGTTTTTTTAGGTCATTTTGATGTAAAACCGGCGAATACGAGGATAGATTTTTTTCTCAGAACGTTTCAAGTGTCTTCACTTCAAAGGGCTCGAGAATAATGGCGTATAAAAGGTGTGGGGGAGGGGGGTGGATGAGAGAGAGACAATTCAACGGGCTGACTGAGAGGGTCGAGTGGCTATATTGTGTGCAGTGTGGAGTGTGTGTGCAGGACACGAGTGTGATCCGAGAGAGGCGTCGAGACAGACGTACAGAATTGGAGGGAGGCAAAGTGGTGCTCTGTGCACGGGTTCAAGTGTATAGTACCAACGCCTCTGCTTCGTCTACGTACGGTAAACTACTCTATAACTATACATAGCATCAGGGGGTAGCTTGGGACCCCTCGCTCGACACTCGATTACCTTTCACCTGTGCCACTCTCAAATGATCGATGCTAGGCCAATTCAGACAAATTTCGGTGAAATTGAATTCGGCGGACAGCCGAGGAGACGATAGTGTACGGGACTGTGTAACCTATTGTTTCCTTGTGAAATAACAATGTCAATTAAATTTCGCTGTCAAACATTTTTCGTAAATCAATATAAAAAAAAATTTCATTTAATTTTTTTTTCGTAATCAGACAAATTTGGGTGAAATTGAATTCAGCGGAGAGCCGAGGAGACGATAGTGTGCGGGACTGTGTAACCTTTTGTTTCCTTGTGAAATAACAATGTCAATAAAATTTTGCTGTCAAACATTTTTGGTAAATCAATATAAAACAATTTGTCATTTAATTATTTTAATTATTATAGTTTTGAGCACCAAGATACAAAATAGAAACAACTTTAGCAGATAGCGCAGAGAGAACAAACCAAAAGTAACAATAAGAAAAAACCAGTTTATTCAAGAAAAATGCTCACTTCGAGAGTTGTTTTTTTTACACATTTTTAATTTGTAAGAACAGAACACCTGTGCCACTTTTAAGTGACCGATGCTCGGCAAATCCAGACAAATTTGGGTGACATTGGATCAGCCGTCTGTAGGACCGTTGAGTAGACGAGCGTAATGTAAACGTCCCAGTGACCGAACACATTCCAGTGAACGGACAAAGTGTGCGTGCAAGAGAGACCGAAATGCAATTTTTTATGCATGTCCGGGGACTGGGACTGCTCCCTTAGGTGTGCGGTCACTGGTACTTTTACCTTATACAAGACTGTATAACCAATTGTTCCCTTGTGAAATAACAGCGGCAATTAAATTTCACTCTAAAAAATAGTGGGAAAATGACTATAAAATGTTTTGAATTTTTTATGCGAAAAAATATCGCCTCTTCGAATTTAATACACATAAAAGTGGAGGGATGATAATAAATTAATAAATTGATGGGTATCCCGAAGAAGTATGAAAAGTCCTATAAAGTATCCCAAGCATTGATTCAAACTCGTAACTTTTATATAAAATTCAATTTAGCAGTTTATTCATAAAAACTTTCCAGACGGCAGTTTTTTTTTACAACATTTTAATATTAAAAAAATAAATAAATAGAAATTGGCAAATGTAACTTCTCGAAGATCCCGCGAGAGTTCGAACGAGGTCGAAAATAAATGTCAACGGCAGTGTCAGGTCTGAGACCGAGCGCGTTCGAAGCACCTGCACTTCGCTGCGTTATTGTAAAACACACTGTACAGGATATTGCAAGTATCAAGTCTCGAGGTTGTTTATTTTTTATTACCCGCTCGCGCCGCGGAGTAGACTGCGAACAGCCTCATTTATCAACGGATCCGGAAAGTTTCGAGGCTGGGAGGACCGGTGTTCCTATGAAGAAACTTTACAATTAGAGTGTGGAGGCAGCGGGCTTGTCGCCCGGTCGTGTAGTACGTTAGTAGATAGAGGCGCCCGCCAGAGTATTAGCAACCCCTCGACCGGCACGCAAACCCCTCTCGACTCTCGAGGAGCCAGATGAAGTTACCAACGCGTAACGCTTCTGGGCTGCTTTGAGGCTGCTCGCGGATGACAGCGGGGAACGTACCCCGTGACTCAATTTCCCTAACTCGGGCTCTTAGTTTTCGGGACTAAATTAACTCTCTACTTTTATTCATATCCGTCAAAGAATCCTAAAATTCGATTTCCGCCTTTTTATTCAACAAAAAGAAATTTATATAATATATAATATATAATATATAATATATAATATATAATATATAATATATAATATATAATATATAATATATAATATATAATATATAATATAT
>JAPYZC010003418.1:0-24073 GCA_030522665.1 Ichneumoninae sp. A BG-2022a | reverse complement strand
ATGAAAAATATCGGGAATTTTGTTTAGGCGCGGGCGTTTTTCCTTATATTTTTTTATATTGAGACGCGTGATTAAGTAAATTTGGGAGTTTTTTTTTTTAATATTTCTTGCCGAACTTTGCAGTATCTGAAATAGCGTCGTCAGTAATGAAAAGTCTAAGTGAAATCAACTTTTTTTAAAACAATTTATTCGTGTTTCGTCACGGTGCGCATGCGCAAGTGAAGAGAAAAGCGTGTGATTCATAAGTTCTTACTAAAAGGTTAATGAAAAATATCGGGAATATTCTTGACGCGCGGGCGTTTTTCCTTATATTTTTTTATATTGAGACGCGTGATTAAGTAAATTTGTGAGTTTTTTAAAAATATTTCTTGGCGAACTTTGCAGTATGTGAAATAGCGTCGTCGGTAATGAAAAGTGTAATCAACTTCTTTTCACAATTTATTCGTGTTTCGTCTCGGTGCGCGTAAGCAAATAAAAAACAATCTTATGATTCATAATTTTCCTACGAAAAGTGAATATCGCGAATGTAACTTACGTGCGGGCGTTTTTCCTCATCTTTTTTATCAACGTGCGTGATTAAGTAGATTTGTGACTGTTTTATATTTTACTGAAAAGTTTGTAATTTTTGCGCTATGGCGTTTTTTCGATTCTCGTAAAACTTAACAGTATGTGAAATACTGCGTTCGGTAATGAAAACTGTAATAAACTTTTTTTCACTATTTATTCGTACTGCGTAACAGTGCGCATGCGAAAGTAAAAAAATTTGATTAATCATTTCCTCTTAAAACGCGAATGAAAATATCACGAATGCAATTTACGTGTGAGCTTTTTCTTCATATATTTTTTTTAACGACATGCTTGATTAAGTAGATTCGTGACTGTTTTATTTTTTTTTTTTTACTGAAAAGTTTGTGGTTTTTGCGCTATGCCACTTTTTTCGGCTCTAGCCGAACTTAACAGTGTGTGAAATATCGCGGTCGGTAATAAAAACTGTAAAAAAATCTGATTAATAAATTCCTCTTAAAACGTGAATGAAAATATTACGAATGCCACTTGCGTGTGGGTTTTTTTCCTCATATGTTTTTTATCGACATGCGTGATTAAGTAGATTCGCGACCTTTTTTGTTGTTTTTTTTTTTTAAGTTTGTGGTCTTTGCACAACCACACTTTTTTTCTCGACTTCTCATCGAACTTAACAGTATGTGAAATACCGCGGTCGGTAATAAAAACTGCAATCTATGTAATTTTTTTCGCGGCTTGTGGCATATACGATTGAAAAGTCTCTGCGAATGCGGGTATCGTGACGTTCGATAAAAATGTTCTTTTTGTCGTACATGCAACTATCCGTGAAAAAGATTGATTACAGTTTTTCATACCGACCGGACGCGGTTTAGCCCGCGTAAGAGTTTCACTTAGGCTTAAGGTAGTCCTTGCGAATAGTGTTCACTTCGCATAAGTTTCACAGAAATGAGAGGGAATTGCACACGCTTCTCGACGGTATAAAAATCTGAAAAAATCGAGCCTATGTAATTAATGTAAATATGTAAGTAATTATTCAAAAATGTTATCAACAAATTGACGAAAAATAAAATTGTTCAACAAATCTCCCGGAAACCTAACTTTTTTATAATAACAACGATTCGTTCATGTTTCTAAATAAGTATGCATTTTTTCAGTCATTTAAATCCACTTTGAATTTTGTGACTTTCAACTCATTTTTCCCACATAAAAAAAATCTAAAGTGCATTTAAAAATCATTTCAAATAAACTTCAAATAAAAAATCATTTATTTCAAATGAAAAATCAATATAATTTCAAATATTGAAAATTTTTATTTCAAATAAACAATTATTAAAAAAAAATTCAATCATTGTTTATTAATTAATTTATATATTTAAATTCGTAGCACGTGGTTCGCAAAGCTTCTCCACAGTCCAGCGCTGAATTTAAGTGCTAATTACTACGATGTGTATCTTCGATTATGTAAAAAAAAAAAAGAAAATTCCCCGGACGTCTGATCAAACACAAACAAACAAACAAAAATCGTCATGCCCGGTTCGCAGCGCCCGGTAATTCCGAGTCGACGAGAGATACGTGGAATCATTGTTCCTCCTCTGTCTGCCCATCGTCAGTCTCTTCGACTATCTCCGTTCGTCGAACGCGCGTTCTGCAGCATACGAACTGTGCGCATTGCGAAACGAGCCGCTCGCCGTATTCCGTCGCTCGCGCTCGAATGGAAAGACGGACGACTAATATCGCGGAAAGCCCGGTCATTGGTAATTCCTCCCGTGTATGTTCTTCCTGCTTCTGCTGTACCCTGACACTTCTGCGTATTTAGTCACCATCGATATCCTCGTATCTTCTTATCAGATGGGGTTTTGTGTCGACCAAAGTTTCATTTTTATTCGAAAATTTTTTTTTTTACATTCAAATTTTAGCGACTCGTATGGAGTGATTTTTTATCATACAAATAATAGCCTATTAAAAAAAAGTAAATAATACAAAAAAATTTCAGATACGACAGCAGCGAGCACAGTTTCTTTTTTGTCGACCAAAGTTTCTTTTTTATTTTTTTTACATTCAAATTTTAGCGACTCGTATGGAGTGATTTTTTATCATACAAATAATTGACTATAAAAAAAGTAAATAATATTTAAAAAATTTGAGATACGACAGCAGCGAGCGCAGTTTCTTTTTGTCGACCAAAGTTTTTTTTTTTTTATTTTTTTTTACATTCAAATTTTAGCGACTCGTATGGAGTGATTTTTTACCATACAAATAATAGCCTATAAAAAAAGTAAATGATATTTTAAAATTTCAGATACGACAGCAGCGAGCACAGGAGAATGGACGTATCCGTCAGCAGCGCCGTCCTACCCGGCCCCATCGGGAAGCGACGGTGGTTCCTACTCGCCGCTCCCAGGAGGTGCCTTCTCGTATCCCGGCGAGTCGCTCTCTCACCATCCAACTACCGAGCCAGTACCACTGCCCACAGGTGCGTAAATAAAAAAAAAAACATTTGTCTCATTCTAATTCAGATCACTCGGTTCTCAAAGTCCCTGCCGACCGATGATTCACTCGAGTCGGGCGATGAATCAACCGGCGCTGTCAATGAATGAATCGCGATAGGGATACGCCGTCACTTACCGAACGTCATTCATTTCTGTTTTGAAGTTGCAATTTTCCAAGGAGTCAACAAACTCATAAACAAACTCGTAAACAAGCTGGTAAACAAACTCGTAAACAAACTCGTAAACAAACTCGTAAACAAAGTCGTAAACAAACTCATAAACAAAGTCGTAAACAAACTCATAAACAAAGTCGTAAACAAACTCATAGACAAACTCATAGACAAACTCATAGACAAACTCACAGATAAACTCATATATAAACTCATAGATAAACTCATAGATAAACTCATAGATAAACTCATCGACAAACTCATCGACAAACTCATCGACAAATTCATCGACAAACTCATAGACAAACTTATCGACAAACTCATAGATAAACTCATAGATAAACTCATCGACAAATTCATCGACAAACTCGTAGACAAACTCATAGACAAGCTCATAGACAAACTCATAGATAAACTCATAGATAAACTCATCGACAACTCATCGACAAACTCATAGATAAATTCATAGATAAACTCATCGACAAACTCATAGACAAACTCGTACATAAACTCATAGATAAACTCATCGACAAACTCATCAACAAACTCATGCATCCTTGAATCTTAAAGCTAAAAACTATCGAAAATGTGTACGATTTTTGCCCTACATGTGTTCCTTCCCAGACATAAATTTCTAACAAAAAACTATGTTTTTGTTTTGCTGTTCAAGTTCTACCATCGGAGGGTCAGCACCAGGACGCTTACACGCCGAGCTGTGTGTCCATGTACCCGGGTCACGGTGCGTCCGGAACGCCGACAACGACGACGTTACCCCTCGTGCCGGGCAAACCCACCATAGATCCGGAGCTATTCGCCTCCGGCGGGGCCGGAGGAAACGCGAGTCCTGGCTATCACTACGGCTCCTGGACGCCCGGACCGTCGACCCCCGTGCCCGTACCATCACACAATTACAATCCCAATTATCAGAGTTACTACAACAATTCCGCACAGAATTACATAAGCCCAACGCCGATGGTACTCTATCCTCAGCTCTACAGCACCGTCAATCAAAACCAGATTCACCTGCATCTCCACGGCGACCTCAGCGAGGACCAGGTCACGATCGCCAGCGGGAATTTGACGATAAGCGGAAACAGGCTGGAAATCGGAGTCATGGGAGAGGAGAGCGAACAGAGTAGAAACGACGTTTGGAGACCCTACTGAGCGAAATTTCTCCGCTGAAGGACTGATCGAATTTTTGGGTTTTTTTTTTTTTGTTTTTCTACAGAAATCCTATCAGGCATTGTGAAGGAAAGCCTCGAAGAACGGCGAACTCGGGAGACGCTATGTGGACCTGCGACGAGCTTCGGGAAACTAACGCGCATGACGATCCTTGCACTCAGAAAAAAAAATTTATTTGACGGCCACCGTTTATTTGGTTTACGTAAAATATTTATTTGACTTAAATAAATATGTATTTCAATTAAGCAAACAGTTAGTTGAATGAAATAAATATTTATTTAAATGGAATAAACATTTATTTAAATGAAATAAATATTTATTTAAATGGAATAAACATTTATTTAAATGAAATAAATATTTTACTTGAACCAAATAAACGGTGGCCGTCAAATAAATTATTTTTCTGGGTGTGGGACTTTCCGCGGGAGGTTCAATTTTTCCACCGTCCGTCAAATCCTCGCGATTGGGAGTTCCGGAGAAACCGCGAAGCTTCCTGGAGAATGCGAACGAGCTTGGCGATTTCGAGGCACGGAGCGATTCGGTGAATGTGGCGAAACGTCCGAGAGAGAACCCCGTCGCGATTAACCGATGGGTCGTTAGGAGCTTCGAACGAGCGACCGGAAAATCGGAACTTGCGATTTTGAAACTGCGGAGAATAATCGCGAAGACGAATTTTCCGTCGACTTCGTGTCGTCCCGGAAGTTCCAGAACGCTGCACGTCGAAATGCAATTTCTCGGCGGATGTTAAAAAAATAGACTTCGGTGTAAAACGTGTAAAAAGTGTTGATGATAAAAAAAATGGACGCTGATCGATTGTTCGTTGTCGAGATTGGCGAACATCTCGTTGGGCACGTGTGTGTGTGCTCGAGCGCCCGCTGTAAATATTCAAATATTTTCCATTAAATAAATACGTTCCATTAAATAAAAAAGAGCGTATCAATAAATTTTTTAGGTACCTTTTTGGTAAAAAAAAAAAAAACTAAAATTATAGTCAAATCTTTATATGCGTCCTGTTTATTATTTTAATGTAATTTAACTCAGTTTTTGTTGCTTCGGCACAGTTCTTGTTCTGGTGAGTTCTGCTCGACGATCGAGCGACAGTTCGGGACCGCGACGGCACCTTTCTCTTTCCACGCTTTGACGCGTCGATGCGCGAAGGGGGAGACTCGCCGGTCCCGATGATTCCTTTTTTACGAGCGCGCAAAGCTCCATTTAATATTTAAAGGTGCGTGTGCCGAAGCACCGATGAATAGTTGCGGTCGGCAACGGACCGAGCTATACCGTGCGGCACAACGAAGCCGGCACGGCCTCGTCGTCGACGGTCGCACTGCCACCTTCCTTTATTAGCAATCAATCCTTCACTCTGTGCGCCGTAGCTTACACTCGTTCCTGTTCCCGCAAGCGCGTAGGGGGGCTTCGATAGAAGGCCAAACTTGATGTTTCCGAACGATAGCTCCGCTCGGTGTGAAACCGATGATACTTTGAAAAAACGATTTCTCATTTGCTCGCCGATTTTAATCGATCTACCTTAAACCTCTGAAACACGGTTTAAGATAGCTACTTCGCTTCGCGCTCATTTCGCATAAGTTCGAGAAATTTGCAAGTACTTGTCGATGGTATAAAAATCTGAAAAATGCATGCATATTAAAGGTACTGAAAATATTATTATGCAAATTTTAGAATTATAATTAATTAGATTAATTAGATTAACTTAATTTAGTTTTAGATTTTGGAATTAATCAAAAAATTTATTGTTTAATAAATTTCTCGGCAAAGTAATTTTTTAAATTAAAATGCTTCAATCATTTTTCTGAATACGTATGGAATTTTTTCAGATTTTTCAATCAGTTTTGATTTTTGTGTTTTTTCACACAATTCTTCCATATAAAAAAAGTATTCGTAATTTTTTTTTTTTTTAATTGGTGTGATGAGCCATCGCACTTTTTATATCGAATCCAATTTCGAGTCCCGTAGGAAGATTAACTAGTGCTGTCGAATTCCAAGCTTGATACTCCCAAATGATTCTTGGCCTCCAGTTGTAAAACCAAAGATACTTGGGAGAAACCACCTGTTCATTAGTTCGCCTATTTTACACCACATTGCTCGATTTACCTTAAGAGAATCCTCATGAATTTCATGGAAAAAAAAAATATCCTCGAAAACCGTATATGGTGCTCCGAGTTACATTTCAGGTGCTCGAAATATTTTATCAAAGGCATTTAGTGTAAAAATATATTTCCACTATTCGTAACTCAGAAAAAAAAACCCTTAAGGTATTACTAACGCAATGACTGACGCCGCCTAAGTTCGAGACGAACAAAAGAGAATTACAAACACTTCTCGATCGGATAAAAATCTGAAAAAATCAAGCTTATGGAAGATTCGTCCATAATAATGATCCCAAAATGTTATTCGTTTCCTTTATCTTAAAATTTGTTTAAAATCGTAATTTTCAAGTATTAGATAAAATTCTGAAAAAATTCATATGTATTCAGAAAAATTAACAAATCAATTTCGTAATATTTGTTGAACAATTTTTCTTCAGTAACTTGTTATGAACATTCTGAAATGATTATTATGCACAAACAATCTTTTGAGCACCTTTTATATGCTACAATTTCTTCAGATTTTTTTCTCATCGAGAAGTGTTTGTAATCTTCGTCTTTTTTCTCTCGAACTTAGGCGGCGTCAGTCATTGTGCTGGTACTACCTTAATGATCCATCGTACAGTTCGTACGGAGGAAATTTTTAGCGCGTCACGAAGATTAACTAGACAATGATGAAAGCAGGAAGAGGTTTAGCATGCCCAAGATTGAGCACAACTTGAAGGGAAGAAACAGGAAAACTTCGTCTCGTGTAGATGGAAACGGAATAAAAAGGAACTAGAAAGGCCAAGGGAGAAAATAGTGGGACTGCTAAGAGTGTTAAGAGTTAGCGTTATAAGTCTCGCGTATACATAAGTTCGCATCTGCGGTCGGGCGGGCGCGGACTACTCGAGTCATCCTCACGGTGCCTCGTAAAGATCCATAGCTTACGAGCGACACGGCTGGGATCTCCTCGGACCATTTCACAGCGTCTACTAAGCTTTTATTCGAGAGGCTTCATTGCCTCGTCCACGACCATTCGTCGTCATCGTTTATTCGTCGAGTTTGTGGACACCGTGACTGCGCCGTAAGCTGGCTTGACGTGTAAGTTCCCCCTTTATTCCATTCTTTGTTTCATCTCCGCGACTCCGCTCCTCCGCCTCGTGCCGCAACGAACACTATGTCAACCCTTCGAGTCCGTAGCTTCTTTCCGGTTCGGAAAAAAACATCTCGCCCGTCTCAAAAATTATTTGTGACGCCACTTCCGGTTTGAAAATCACAGTTTTTCTTTTGAGAATGTATGCATTGTTTTTCTGTGACGTCACTTCCGGTTTGAAAATCTGTTTTTCTTGCAGAGGAAAGTTTGCATTTTTTTTTTGTTAGGTCACTTCCGGTTTGAAAATCGTAGTTTCTTTTTCAAAGGAAAGTTTGAATTTCTTTTTTGTGACGTCACTTCCGGTTTGCAAATCTCAGTTTTTCATGCAGAGGAAAGTTTGCATTTTTTTGTTACGCCACTTCCGGTTTGAAAATCGTAGTTTCTTTTTCAAAGGAGAGTTTGAATTTCTTTTTTGTGACGTCACTTCCGGCTTGAGAATCTCAGTTTTTCTTTCACAGGAATGTATGGAATTTTTTTTCTGCAACTTCACTTCCGCTTTGAAATTTTCAGGTTTTCGTGCAGAGAAAAGTTGCATTCTTTGTTGTTACATCACTTTCGGTTTGAGAATCTCAGTTTTTCTTTCGGAGGAAAATTAGTATTTCTGTTTTGTGACGTCACTTCCGGCTTGAGAATGTCAGTTTTTCTTTCACAGGAATGTATGCAATTTTTTTCTGCAACGTCACTTCCGATTTGAAAATTTCAGGTTTTCCTGCAGAGAAAAGTTGCATTTTTTGTTGTTACATCACTACCGGTTTGAAAATCTCAGTTTTTCTTTCAGAAGAAAGTTTGTAATTTTTTTTGTTATGTCACTTTCGGTTTGAAAATCGTGGTTTCTCTTTCAAAGGTAAGTTTGCATTTATTTTTTGTGACGTCACTTCCAGTTTGAAAATTTCAACTTTTCACCGTAAGTGACTTTACAGACTTCGATCAGGAAAATCGTAAAAAAAAAAAACGAGTGCGGTGCGGGTGTGCGGTCTTACGACTGGTTTATCCACGTCGTCACACCGCAGAATACAGTTAAGACAGAATGCAAATGAAAATAAACAAGTTGCGAGTCGAAGAAGGAGTTGTTGGTGCGAGTGAAAAAATGAAATAAATGTATCTTCACTTTCGTGTCGTCTCATTTCGTGTAATTCATTAATAGCCGTATAATACACAATATTAATCGATACGTAACGTCTATATCCACTATATCTCATTTTTTTCTTATTTTTTTGCATCTACACGAGCAACGACGCTTCGAAAAATAATATCGCACATTCTTATTTATAATACAATTACAATACATTGTTGTATCATTGTTTATTCGTACAGAATAATAATACTTTGATCTTCGAAAGAAAAAAAATCCAAAACTGATAATGGTCGATTAACATTTTTCCAGTCTTTCGCTTTTGCCATTCTTTCACATTTTTTAATCCCTCTGCCATTAGAACACTTTGATGTTTGCGGCGACGTATCGAATAATGGAAGTACACTCGGATCGCGTGAATACTCGTAACCCCATCTATCGCTCAACCATTAAAACGCACATTCGAAACATCCGAATCATCGTCGGAGTTCACCGCTTGCGAAGATCCCTCAGTTGCCCGCCAAACCGTACAGCACGACGATCCGATGGAAAATCGCTGCGAGATTCTGCTTCAGTATCGGATCCACTGCGTATCTCGTGAGTGACCTTACGCCACCGATGATAACCGGCAGCAGGAGTGCGAGCTTGTCGTCCTGCAAAAAAAAAAAAAAATTGACAAATGGCTGACAACCATTATTAGGTTTAAGTAGAATTTGTTCTTTTACTTTTTTTGTGATTTTTTTGCATACCGGAAATACGTCACTTCCACCGCACAAGTCACGTATTTCCGGCATGACGTAACTTTCGGTCGAAAAATGAGATTTCCAATCCATACTTTCGCTATGACGACAGTTCCGGGAAAAAAGAGATCCTAAAATTGGAAGTGACGTATTTTCGGTATGCCGTCCATTTCCGGTCGAAAAATGGGACTTTAAAATTGAAAGCGACGTATTTCCGGTAAAAAATTAAATTTTTAAATCGGAGGCAACGTATTTCCGGTATGACGTCACTACCGGTAAAAAATAAAATGTTCAAACCGGAAGTGACGTATTTCTGGTCTGACGTCACTACCCGTTGAAAAAGATGTCCAAACCGGAAGTTACGTATTTCCGGTGAATTCCCGGTTTGTAAATTCCAAAGCCCACATCGAGAGCACAAATCGCCCGAGCCACAACGACCTGCCAGTAGTTTATAATTTCAAAAAACCCAGATTCGATCGAATCAATAGTTTTCTCGAGAAAAAAAAATAAAAAAGATTCCAAAATTCCTCTTTTTTTTTCCTTCGCCTACAAAGTTACTAGCCTTCGAAGCATCTTACAAAATTCGCTGTAATTTTTTTTCGCGTTACCGGTAAAGCGAGAGCCCACTCGAGTGCCGTGTTGATAGAAAAATACTTGACAAATGGCAGACAATCGTTATTAGGTTTAAGTAGAATTTGTTCTTTTACTTTTTGTCACTTCCACCGCACAAGTCACGTATTTCCGGCATGACGTAACTTTCGATCGAAAAATGAGATTTTCAATCCATATTATCGCTATGACGTCACTTCCGGTAAAAAAGAGATTGTAAAATTGGAAGTGACGTATTTTCGGTATGCCGTCCATTTCCGGTCGAAAATGGGATTTAAAAATTGAAAGCGACATATTTCTGGTAAAAAATTACTTTTTCAAATCGGAGGCGACGTATTTCCGGTATGACGTCACTTCCGGTAAAAAAAGGAAACTTTCAAACCGGAAGTGACGTACGCAGCCTGGAAGTACGTATTTTCGGTATGACGTCACTTCCCGTTGAAAAGAATTTGCGAATCAGGTCGTTTCCTTTCCGGAAACGACCTGCCAGTAGCTTATAATTTCAAAAAATCCAGATTCGATCGAATCAATAGTTTTCTCGAGAAAAAAAAATAAAAAAACGATTCCAAAATTCCCCTTTTTTTTCTTCGCCAACATAGTTTACTAGCATCTTAAAAAATTCGCTGTAATTTTTTTCTCTTTACCGGTAAAGCGAGAGCCCACTCGAGTGCCGTGTTGATGGTTTCCGCCCAAGTCTTCCTGTGAGCCTCGCTGTCCTTCCCAGCGCCGTCCCTCCGATGGGTCTCGCTTCCCCGTCCCGAAGTCCCGTACTCGTCCTCCCCGTCGTTACCGTCGACATCGTGAAGAAAGGGATTAGTCCTGAAGCCCATTTTGCTGCGCTCGTAGTCCTTCAGGAGTTCCTCGACGCTGTCCGCCCCCTCGAAACGCTCGCGAGTCTCCCGCGCCTTGCCGGACAAGTTCGAGGACGCGCGGGAGGACTCGAGGCTCTCGACGATGCGCTCGCAGCTCGAGTTGCGCATCAGCGATCTCGCCGAATTCTTCGCTCCCGGCGACTCCTTCGACAGCTTCGAACAGGTTCGCGGCGATCCGAAGTTCTCCACCGAGAGATCGCAGTTCCAAGAATTATTGTCCCTCCCGAGGCGATCGCAGCTCGAGAATTCGTTGCCGAGCCTCGACGAGAGTTCCGAGGCCGCGGAGAGGTTCAAACCGGTCCGAAGCGGTTCGAAGTTGTCCGACACGCGCTCGCAGCTCGAGAAATGCATGCCGATCCTGTCGCGTCCCCGCTCGATCGCCAGATCCGACGATCGCTGAAGGTCCATCAGCGACCTCGACCTCAGAATTTTGTAGCCCTCGGGGTCGTCGAAGTCGACGTCGTCCTTGCCGACCACGAATCGCAGCGACCTCCGGCGAGAGAGCAAGAAATTCTCGCTCTTCCGGCGGAATTTGGTTCTCCGTCGCGAGGCCGAGAAGACTCGACGCACCTCCGCGTCGCCGTCGGTCGTTTCGCGACTGTAGGGCCGAATCTCCTCGGCGTTGCTCTTGTCCAGCGAGTCCGAACTGGCGCGGATCGGCCCGGCGCAGTCCACGCTCTGCGCCGTGCTCGCACCGTCCTCGCGCGATGTCCTGCCCGAGTTGTACACTATCCTCTTGCTCTCCGAGAAACCCAGACGCGACGGCGGCCGCGACGAATCCTCGTCCACCTCCGACTCCGACTCCGGACCCGAGTCCGTCGAGTACTCGACGCCGAGCTCCTGAAGACCGAACGCTCGAACTTCCTGCGTGGTAAAAAATTTTTTTTACTTTTTGCGGTTACTTGTTGCTTGCGAACGTTCGCATATTTCATGGTGGCCGTTTTTGGCCGGAAAAAAACTAACTGACTTTTCCTTGACTTTTCACTGACCAATTAAAAAATTTTCCTGGTAAATTTGTGAGGGTTTTTATTTTTTTAAATTAAGGATGCGAATGAAAATGCCTAATTATTGTATTAATGTTTGATTCTATTTTTTTTTGAGGCTGTCTTTTATGTACTTTTTATTTGTTTATAGAAGGTTCGGGAATTGGTCAAGGAATTTACTTTTTCGTGACCAATTTTGAAATTGGTTCCTGACTTTTCCCTGATTCCCTGACCAAGATTCTTTTTCCCTGACTTTTCCCGGTTTTTCCTGAGCGCAGCCACCATGTATTTTTTATTTTATTTTTACGAGACTTTATATTCCAATTTTACGAAATTATTATTTACTGTGTGCTGGGTCCTCGAGCCGATCGTTGAGCTCCGCAGAAACTGCTTCGCGATCTCCGCGTTCTTCGCCCTCTCGTCGACGGACTCGCTCGTTATCGTCGGGAAATCGTCGGGCTGGGCGACGAGGAGGAAGATCTGACGATCGGCGAAGCTGTCGACCAGGGAATGCTTCCCGTCGCGGTCGACGACGATCTCGATGTAGGTCTCGCAGAGAGCGTCGAACGTCGACCTCGAGTGCTTCAGGTGCTTGACGATTTTTTGCCGATCCGGCGAGGCTGTCGAGTCCTCGTCGACGAGGCTGAGCGCTCTCTTTACGGAGTCGAGGTCGATGGCGCTGCGCGAAATTTCCTCCAGTGTCAACTCGAAGAGCGTGACGACTTTTATGCTCCAAGCAGCACCGGCCTGACGATAGAGATTCGCCGGTTGATCGAGATTCGCCACCTTCTGCAGTAGAAATTTCAGACCGGGGCGCGAGTCGAACTTCAGCGCGGCGATGAACGACAAGTCCAGGGCGGCCAGGAACGTGTCCACGTGACGCGATGAGAGCTGAGACGCGTTGCCGGGACTCGGGACGTCACTCGAGGTTGGCGATGTCGTCGCTGGGCTGAGAATCACGTGGCCGAGACTGTGGACCAGCAATGTGAGGAATTAGTTTGGGGTGGTTTTTTGGATGTGAGAAAAATCGAGGTGTTCAAATAAATATTTTGTTGGTTGAAGAAAATATTTTAATGACTGAAAAATATTTCGGTGAAATTACGTAACAAATTTTTGAACTAACTGATTTTTTAGCTGTATCAAGAAAATATTTAGTTCAAAGTTCCTGCCCGAATTTTAGTTGATATTCAACCGTATTTGTTTATCAGTGTAAAGTCGGAGATTTCGGTATTGAAGGAAAAATCATAGCCGGCTGTTTATTTCCTCTTCCTTTTTTCTTATTTTTGGGGGATTTGATTGGTGGAGCATCGAAACTCGAGCGAAAGTGCTCGGGGATTTTTCGTTCTATAGCTTTAGAAGCTGAATTTCGAATTTCATGGTTCGAACCCTTTTAGCCGGTACAAAAAAAAATCAATTGTTAAATTTGTTTCCTCTACCGATTTTCGATTTTCAAGAAATTTAATTCGGGAAAAATCTGTTGTTAGATGGTTGAAAATTGAAAGGTAAACGGGCTTGCGGAAAATCGTTGGAGATTTTTTTTTCAGAATGCAGAAATCTTCAAGGTCATCAAATGGAAAATATCTTCGATCAGTTCGAATTTCATAGTTTCGAACATTTTTGTGCAGTACAAAAGTAATTATTAAATTAATAAAAATTTTATTGATAACGTTAAAAAAAGGTTCTTCTAACCTCGGCTTAAGCGGCCCCATTCCCTGAAGCAAAACACTAGCGATGCAATGCAGAAGCATCTGGTGAACTAGAAGTCCGACGACGAGAGCCCTCAGTTGGACGCTGACGATGTAAAGATCGGGATTGTGAGTGGTGGCGACCGAGGGTGGATAGAGAAGGAAGACGTACGATCTATCGTCGCCGACATTGCTTTTTTGATCGTCAGCGCATTGCTCCGCCAGTTGAAAAACCTGTGAAAACGTGCGGCATAAAAAAAAGCTTTGAAATTATCTCTTTTGGTGCTCTAAAAATCTTTCTCATTTTTCTTTTCTCGTCCAAAGTTTCAACGTTATTATTTTTTTTCACACCAATTAACGCCATAATTTCTTTCGTTGGAAACACACTCGCTACGTTTCTAACGTTATATAAAAAAAAAGAAAGGCAAAAAAGACATGGATTTTTTTTATTTTGATTATTCAGAAACCGAGCATAATTCGACGTATCGGCGTTAATGGGCCAAGGGGACTTTACACAGTGACCCAGATAATCAAATAATTAATTATTTAAATTTCATACTGCCAAAAGTCCCCTTACAAGATGCATATCGATGGCCTAATTCTATAAGGACTGTGTACAGGCACACTGAAAAAAGATCAATGACGCAAGTATATTCGCTTACGGACTGCCAAAAAAAGTGGTTATTTGAATTCTTTCAATTCCATCCGGGATTGAAACGATAACATGTCACCTTGACAGTCTTACCGTCGTTGTTTCAAAATCATATGAAACTGAAAGTAGAATTGAAAGTTGAATCGAAAGTAGAATTGAAAGTTGAAGCGAAAGTAGAATTGAACGTTGAATCCAAACTTGAATCGGAAGTAGAATTGAAAGTTGAATCCAAAGTTGAATCGAAAGTAGAATTGAAAGTTGAACCGAAAGTTGAATTGAATGTTGAATCGAAAATTGAATTTAACGCTGAATCGAAAGTAGAATTGAAAGGAGAATTGAAATTAAAAAAAAAATTTGGCAGACGGCAAGCGAGTTTTTTTGTAGTGCTGTTCGCTCCTTTTGGCATTAGGTCGTCGATATGTTTACAAGTCACAGCTATAAATGTTGGCAATTAAAATTTATTTTTTAAAAATGTAAAAAAAAATGTTTGGGGCAAATTTCCAAAGATTTACGAGATTTTTTCAAAGACAATACGACTAATAGAATCGCAAGTTTGTCGGGTCGTTCACGTTTGTTTTTCTTTTTTACTTTCTTTTTTTTGTCGACTCGCAATGGGAACTTTTTTGAATACACATAACAACACTATATCGGAGTATTCTATTATTATAATATTTTAATATAACGTTTATATAAGTGTGCGCACTACGTAAGCTGCAGCTTTCTATGAAAAAGTAAAAACCATATTATTCGTGGATAATCCTCGATTATCTGAATATATATATATATACACATCAGGAGGAACTCCATTATTTTCTAGCCATGGTCTCAAGCCATGGATTTTAATGGTGAATGATTTATAATAAAAATTAATTTAAAAAAAATCTCAACTCGTGAATAACTGTGACATAAGGTAATAACATGCGAGTCATTTTTTTTTATCTATAAGGAAAATTAATAATAATGAAGATATGTATACCATGTAAATAAATGCGCTACTGAGTGATGAAGTCCTTTGTCAACGATCGAGTGGATTATAAAAAAAAAAACATTTACTGATACACGAATTAATTAACAAATACTTGAGTAAGAATGAGAATTGGGAAGGACGAACCGGGCCAACGATTAAAATGTTAAGGAGACACAAAATAAAAAAAAAATTGAACAGTCCGGAAAAGACGAAACGAATCAACGATTAAAATATTAAGGACACACCCAGAAAAAAAAAATTAAACCGTTCAGAAGGACCCCGAATCTTTGTGAAGATGTCTGCACCCTTGGTCTTAAACGCATCGTAAACTGTGTTCGTATGACTGTCGTATGTCTCAGTGTGTCACTCTGTGATGCGATGTTGGTAACATCCGAGTAGTTTTTTTTAATCTATAAATAAAAATAATTAAAAATAGAAATATGTATGCAATGTAAATAAATGGTCTACTGAGTGACGAAGTAATTCGTTTAGTTCACGATCGAGTGAACAATAACAAAAAAAAACTATTTACGGATACACGATTCAATTACCAAATCATTGGGTAAGGATAAAAATTGGCAAAGACGGAACTAGACAACGATGGAAATATTAAGGACATAAAAAACAAAACAAAAAATGAACTTTTCGGGAAAAGACGAGTCGAGTCAAAGATTGAAATGTTAAGGACATAAAAAAGATTGAACTGTTCGGAAAATACGAAACGAGTTAACGATTGAAATGTCAACGAGACATAATAATAATTAATTAAAATTAAACTGTTCTGGAAAGCCCCGAAAATTAATGGAGATGTCTGCAGCAAACGAATCATAAAGTGTGTTCGTATGACTGTCGTATGTCTCTGTGTGTTCAAGTACGTTCAGTGTATCAAGGTGAAGTGAAACTGAGCTAGCTGCAATTTTTCAACGAACTTTTTCTTTCAACGTTACCAATTTTTTCTCGAAAAAATTCGCCCCTTCAAAAAAAAAAAAAAAGTTCATTGCAATTTTCACCGACGGCGGAAAATGTCCACTGTGCCTCAAACGGCACGCCTACCAGCGGGTGCAAAGATGTCTAATGCAACAAAATCAGTGACGGAAAGACAACCAAAAAAATCGATTACGTCGACGATCGCGCCTTAATCGGAGAAAGGGTGGGTAATGTGCTTCGTGTCAAAGGAAATAATTCTATGCTCCAAAATAAACTGACAAAAATAATTTTTTGTTAAATATTTAAAAAAAAATAGTAATCTAGGCCGCGTGACGAAAGGAAACTCATTCTGCAATCAGGTGAGTGTAGCGTGAAAAAAAAAATTGAACAAAAATTATAGATTTCTTCGTTCTCATTTCATTTTTGTTTATTCAATAATTTGTAGTTTTTTTTTTTTATGAAATTAAAATCCATGACGTGAGTTACCGTGGACGGCTAGAGCCATTGTGGGCCAGCCATAGTGTTCGACGTAGTAGTAGTAGTAGTTGTAGTGTTAGTGTAATCGGGGGGTGTGGTGTGCTGCCTACAACCGACGGGGTAGGAGGTAGTGTGCTGGTCGAGCAGTGTCGTCTCAATGGTCATCGAATCCTCGAAAGGCGTGGTCGGCAGTGAGGCCGCGCTCTGCCTCTTCACGGCAGTCAATACCTCGCGTAGCTGGCTCACCTGAGATCAAGTCAGGTTCAGCAGGAAAGCACACAACATCCACACAAAACACATAGGTAACTGCAACGGCAGCAGTTAGCAATATATATTATTTAATCGAGCTCAAGCTTCCGGCCAAAGCAAGACACAGAAATTGCGTTTCTTTCTCTCGCATCGAATCCCGGAATACATTAATCCCTACAATGACATATGATATATGATATCACACATAAATATATCATATGTATGATACATTGTATACATGATATATTGTATCGTATTATATAGTCGAGAAATTATATTTCTGTGCCATAACGTTGCTAATATGTAATCTTCTATGTAATAACAAAAGTTCATGTCGATTGAAACTCGCGGACACTCTCAGACACTTTCAGACACTTTCAGACACTTTCAGACACTCTCAGAACTCTCAGAAACTTTCAGAAACTCTCAGAAACTCTCAGAAGCTCTCGGAAGCTCTCAGAAACTCTCGAAACCGTCAGAAACTCTCGAAAACTCTCGAAAGCTCTCGGAAGCTCTCAGAAACTCTCAGAAACTCTCAGAAACTCGCAGAAACTCTCAGAAACTCTCAAACACTCCCAGAAACTCCCAGAAACTCTCAGAAGCTCTCAGAAACTCGCGGAAACTCTCAGAAACTCTCGGACACCCGCAGACACTCCCTGAAACTCCCAGAAACTCCCAGAAACCCTCAGAAACTCTCAGAAACCCTCAGAAACTCTCAGAAACTCTCAGAAACTCTCAGAAGCTTTCAGAAGTTCCCAGAAACTCTCAGAAACTCTCAGCAGCTCTCAGAAACTCGCAGACACTCACAAACACTCACACTACGGGTCAACATAACGGCTAGTACGTATGTGATATGCGAAAAACGTTATTGCACAGAAATATTATTTTCTCGCAATCAATTTTATCCCAATTTAATTAACGAAATATGTATATATTTTTTTAACGAATAATAATCAACGTCCACCGTTAACGCAATGTAACTGACCTGGGCTGAGAGCTGGCGCAGTCGTTCGGTTTCTTCGGGTGTGGCGTCGCGACGAGCGGCCACCTTGACCTGGGCAACGTCCCCGTAAAAGGACTCCGATCTCGGTGAGAAGGCCATAGTCAGTTGATGAAGTTCCTGGAGCGAATTTGAGCACGCGCGGTAACAAGCGACCCCGCAGACTTCCCACTGTTCAGGGGTCAGAACTGGACCGCTGGACACCAGTACGTGTCTGCAACAGAACAACGTCCGGTTGTCGTGCAAACATAATCAGTCGAATCAATGGGACATAATAAAATAGGACAACCAATCGTTTCTGGTGCAACCATTCGATCGATTAAAAAAAAAGAAAAAACAGTAGAGCAAATAACACAGTGGAACGGACAGCGCTATAGGATTTCAAGCGCAGGATAGGTCGTTAAGATTGCTAGTTGTCGATCTCGTATATAATGTTTTCAACTACTCTCGTTCACTGTCACGTCTCGGTTGCGCCGGTGTCTTTTTCAAAGCACCATAGCCAAGCCAACACGAGCACTCGGTGCGGAGTTGTAACATCGATACCTCTCGGGCAACGGGGCGATAGGATTACCGTTCGATGTGCTGTGTGGGACCGGCGAGTAGAAACTGCAGGAGGAGCCAGATCGAAAAAAAAAAAATTAAAAAATAATGTACCCGGAGGCCTTAGCCGGCTTGTGTAAGAATCATTCGCCGTATCGCGCGTAAGTGATAATGATGTATAGGCAATTAATGAAATGACGATATAATCGTGTTAGCCGGTCAGAGCCGTAAAGATATTTTAAGACAAGTCGGTGTTGCAAAATATTTATGAAAAGATATAAATATTTATGAAAAAATATAAATATTTTTGAAGAAATATAGATATTTTTGAAGAAATATAGATATTTTTGAAGAAATATAGATATTTTTGAAGAAATATAAATATTTTTGAAGAAATATAAATATTTTTGAAGAAATATAAATATTGAAGAAATATAAATATTTTTGAAGAAATATAAATATTTTTGAAGAAATATAAATATTTTTGAAGAAATATAAATATTTTTGAAGAAATATAAATATTTATGAAAAAATGTAAAAAATGTTTTGCAACAAGTGGGTGTTGCCGACAGTGGTAAAATCCGCACGCCTCGTCGACCGATTAATTAATCGGAATCACACAGGTCGCAGCTATGCCGGAGGGAGAGAGCCGTGGAAGGCTCGTTGCGGGTTGCGTACGCGGAGGAATGCGCGTTTGGCTTCGGTGTGCAACGTTGACAGAGCTAGCGGGCGTGCGTGTAAGACGATAACGAGGCTTGACAGCCTGTCGGGATGGATAAGGTAGCCACCGAAATTTGACACCCGCGAGCTTGCAGCGGCAAACAAGGAGCAGCTACACCGGGGAACGGGAGAGATGACGTACAGGGGTGTCGCGAGCCTTTGCCGTTACACACCCGTACACACTCAGGATCTTTCAGTACGTTGACTCACGATTTTATCGGATTTCAATCGGATATTTTTTTTTTTGTGCTAATGTTTTCTGCCACGAGCTCTCGACGTTCGCACGGTCTCATGTTGATTCTATTAATTTTTATCGGTGGGGAGGATTGAATTGATTGGTCAAATTAATTTCCCGGCTGGAGCTGCTTGAGGCAGGAAATTATGATTTTTTTTTCATGCCAATGTTTTCTGCCGAATGGTCTCATGTTGATTGTATTAATTTTTATCGGTGGGGCTAATTGAATCGATTGATCAAATTAATTTACCGGCAGTTTTTTTGTTTTCAGAGCGTACGAGGGACCATTTTTTGTAAATAAAAAAAAATTAATTCTAAAAGTTCCCAAAGAAATTGTCGAAATCCAAGAGTGTAAGGTCAACGAGATCGTTGAGTGTCTTTCGCGAGTATACAGTGAGAAAAAAAATGGTTGGCTTTACCAGAAGTCGTAGTGACATGCGTTCAAATCTGTTATTTGTTTTGTACAAATAGAAAATAGTTTGATACATATAAAGAATTGTTGGGTCCAAATAAAGAATTGATGGTTCCTAATAAAGAATTGTTGGGTCCAAATAAAGAATTGTTGGTTCCAAATAAAGAATTGTTGGTTCCAAATAAAGAATTGTTGGTTCCAAATAAAGAATTGTTGGTTCCAAACAAAGAATTGTTGGGTCCAAATGAAGAATTGTTGGGTCCAAATAAAGAATTGTTGGTTCCAACCAAAGTATTGTTTGGTACATATAAAGAATTTTTGGGTACAAATAAGTAATGATTCTGTTAAATGATTATTTGCTTCAATCGATTCAAAATTTGTCGATTTAGACAAACATTTTTGTTGTACCAACTAAATAACACCTTTGAACGTATGTCACTGCACCTCGGTTAATCCAACCATTTCTATATCTCAGTGGAGCAGAACCACGATTATTAAAACCAATCTGGTTTCGAGGCTAGTTCGGATGACGTTGCCTCGAAATTTTGCGCCATGGTTCGGATAAATAGGAGTTCCGCGCCCAAGTCGCATTTCTCATGATAAACCAATCGAATAATCCGTACGTGAGCGCGGGGCAAAATGGTCCACCGGGGCAAAACGGGACAATGAGACAAAACTCAATTCTCCAATAACTTTTGGATAGTGGCGATGGTGGTACGTGGGGCAAAACGGGTTTGAAAATCCGGATGTATCGTTGGGCCAAAATGGGGCATCCAAAGATCATTGGAAAACAGAGTTTTGCCCACGCCGTCCCGTTTCGCCCCGCTGTGCCATTTTGCCCCGGTCTCCCCTAGATTCTACCGCAAGTCCCAAGGCCGCACCCAGAAAAAAAATGTATTTGACGTTCACCGTTTATTTGGTTTAAGTAAAATGTTTATTCGATTTAAATAAATATTCATTTCGTTTAAGTAACTATTTCCTTAATTGAAATAAATATTAATTTAAGTCAAATAAATATTTTACTCAAACCAAATAAACGGTAGCCGTCAAATAAACTGTTTTTCCGAGTGCGTGCCGAACCCGTACCTGATGCAAGCGCAGCCCAATCTGGCGATGCTCTCGGTCTGCTGAACGACGCACTCCGCCATAACGAGCAAGAGTTGTTTGATCATGAGCGTCGAAGCCGGCAGGAGGCTCTCGTTCCTCTTGACTTCCGGTCCCTGAAGATGGTTAAGATAATCAACGACCAGATCGGTCGTGAGCCCGCAGCACTGCTTGAAGTTCGGCGCGAAGTTGTCCCAGCCCCGGTGGATCCTCGACGTCATTCTCAGCCAATTCTGGACCATGGGGAGCAGCAGGTGGTTGACGCAGTACAGCCCGAAGGCCGGCCCGGGGACGTTGAGGATGTCGCGAAGAAGATGGAACAGCGTCTCCAGGGTGTGAGGCTGGTAGCGCTTCGGGCAGATCATCGTCGCGCTGGCCAGTCCCTCGATCAGCAGGTACCAGACCCTGAGGATCCCGCTCGGCTTGTCCATGCTCTGCAGCGTCATCGTCTGGCTCTTGTCGATCCTCGAGAGGATCTCGTACGATATCTCCGGTATTATCTCCTGCATGCCGTCGGGGTTTCTGTCGAAGCGCGTCAACTCCACGTTCGGTATCGTCGGGTCGACGTACTGGGGAATCGTCGACACCTGGATTCGCTGCGCCGAGTGGAAGATCGGGCAAGCCGGCATCCGGTACATCGACGAGAGGATGTCGCTGCAGTTCAGCAGGTACTTGAGGCTCTCCAGGCAGAGCCGCATCTTTCTGCCCTCCGAACTCGAACCGAGATCCGGATTGTGGTGGCTGCTCTGGTCGTCCGACTGCGGCGAACCCTGATCGGCATCGCCGTGACCTCTCACGTGCTTCAGCAGACAGAGGATGCAGTCGAGGGCGGCGTTCGCGAAGACGAGGGTGTTGTCGGTCGAGAGGAAAACCCTGAAGACCTCGAGCAACGGCGCCGACTCCACGGACTCCGCGTTACCGACCGACGCTACGCGCAGCGCACCGAAGAGCGGACGCCAACCCGAACGGATCTCCGTTCTGTTCGTCTCGACGAACTCGCATATGCAGCTCACGATCTACGAAGGGCAACGTCACGACTTTGATATACTCTTTTGTGACTGCGTCGGCTTTTAGGGGGGGATCGAGGGAGCGGCGGCGCTCTCGCAATCAGAAATATTAATTTATTTGACGGCCGACGTTTATTTGGTTCGAGTTAAATATTTATTTGATTTAAATAAATATTTATTTCATTTAAGTAATTATTTACTTAGGGGAGACCGGGGCAAAATGGCACAGGGGGGAAAATGGGACAGTGCGGGCAAAACTCAATTTTCGAAAACATTTTTTGATGACCCATTTTGCCTCAACGATATATCCGGATTTTCAAACCCGTTTTGTCCCACGTACCATCATCGCCACCATCCCAAAGTTATTGGAGAATTGCGTTTTGTCTCATTATCCCGTTTTGACCCGGTGTGCCATTTTGCCCCGCTCTCCTCTAATTTAAATAAATATTTATTGAAATCAAATAAATATTTTACTTAAACCAAATAAACGGTGGAGGTCAAATAAATTATTTTTCTGGGTGCGAGGTTGAAGAACGTTTTTATCGGCACTGCGGTAAAAATGTCGGAGATTCAATGCAGCGGACTGGAAGTTTTTGTGGTAAAACTGGTATATCGAGTTTCTTGTACAATTGTGATGGAAAATTAATGTTTGGTTTTTTGTTTATATTGGGGAGAGTTTGTTTTTAATAATTTACTTTGATTTTAGTTTGAAAGTAGTTTAATCTCAATGTGAAAGTAGACATTCATTTTTCAGCACTGATGTACGTTCAATTTAATTTACCAGCTTTTATGGAAAAACTGGTATATTAAATTTCTTACACAATTGCGATGAACAATTAATGTTCGGTGTATTACAAATACTGGGAGCACTTTATTTTTAATAATTTACTTCAATTTTACTACTAAAATATTCAAATTTTTATAATTTACTTTAATTTCAGTGAAAAAGTATATTAATTTTTGTGTATATTAAATTTAATTCAAATGTAATTTAGTATACACAATTGTATATTAAATTTAATTTACCAGTTTTTGCATAAAAAACTTCCAGTTGGGTACATTAAATTTACCATTTTTTTACAGTAACGATAAACCCAAGATCGTGTCGATTGTATGTAAATTCAATTAGGACCATCGGTAATAATAGGTTCGATGGTTCGACTAAAAAATCTTCCACTCCCTCGAATCGTGCGAGGATCTCGTTAAGGGCATGCGACACAGATTCGGTTCATAAAAAAATCGGTTTTCCTATTATCTACGCCGACCATTGATTTTTCGGACGAAAGGAAATTAAGTTTTTGTGAACTGTATACGGGGCATTCCACGTCGAATCGAATGACCCGTCCGAAATATTAATTAGTCACGAAGAAAACAAGAATACCGATTTGTTACCGACCGAATCCGTGTCACGTGACCTTACGCGAGTTTTCTCGGTGTAGTTGACGTCCTTGTTACCTGATCTTGGACGTCGCTGTCGCAAAGCTCGAGACAGAGGAGATTCTCGAAGGGCTTGAACAGAGCCTCGTTGAAATGAAAGTGCGGCAGTTCGACCTGTTCGTTCAACAGCGCTGCCATTGAATCGTGAATGCATTGCACAGCTTTCTTCGATATTCCACGGTCTTTGTGGCAGGCCGCTTCCATGAAGTGGGGACCGAGGATGCTCCAGACCTGTTGAAAAATCCAACCCGAATCGTTACTTTAAAATCAACTCCTGCTCGGTCGGTAACAAAATCTGTAATTAATTTTCTTTAGGACTGCGAAGCTCTAATTCTTTAAAAAATTCATGTGGTTTCTAGAAAATCAACGAATTCATTTGAAAAGAGAAAAAAGGTTTACTGATTATTTGTTGGGAATTTTTTTTTACCAATTTGCTAATAACTTTTTGATATTATTATTATGCAAAATTAATGTTCTCTGCGCCTTCAACACGGTTGATGTTGCAGATTTTAATGCCATTGGGAAGTGTTCGAATTCTCAGTGAATCTTACTTTTGGTTGGAAATCTACGTGTAATGCTTCGTTAAGCAGGGAGTCTCGCGCCGCGCTGACTTCGCATAAGTTCGACAACAATAAGAGAAAATTGCAAGTACTTCTTGATGGTGTAAAAATCTGAAAAAATCTGATATTTAAGTAATCGTTGATTTTTTATTTTTTTTTATAGAACAAAAATCAACGATTACTTAAAAATCTGAAAAAATTCATACGTATTCAGAAAAATAA
>JAPYZC010003417.1:0-12099 GCA_030522665.1 Ichneumoninae sp. A BG-2022a | reverse complement strand
GAAAAAACCAGACGCTCTCTGTGAAGGCGAGTTGCCGGTACCTTTTTTTTTTGTTTAATTCTCTGCAGCCGTTTTTCTCTCCGATACATTTCGCCTCGTCCGGCACTCAGCGCCGAACTCGCTTCTTCCTTCACATTTTTAAAAAGTTTTCGCCCTCGCTCACCTTTCCACACACCCGTCTCGGAAAGTACCTTATCGGCACTAATGGCCCCTCTTCGATGTCTATCTTTCTACACTGCGTCTTTTCCACTCTTTCGTAGCCAGAAGGATTCTGTGCTACACAAGGGTGGGCGGGGCAAAACGGAACAGCCCTTTTTTTTCAAGTTGCGTGAAAAATTTGGTACGGTGGTTCGTTTTTACCCGGGGTCCGTTTTGCCCCACCCTCTCCAATGACCGCGAGCTCGTACTTTTCACTACTCTACTTTGAACCATCGCTGCGAACGATGGATGGAGAAGCCTTTGTCTACCGTTCGGAGGCTCCAACGTTAATCGACGCTTCGGACTCATCTCCCTTTTTTAAGTTCCCACCTCTCTTGTTCGCTCTTTATATAACTTTGAACTTTGGAATTATTTCCGAGGACCAAAGTGACATAACGAAGGAAAATTTGTCACTTCATTTTCTAATTTTTATTGGAAGTTTCTTGATCGTCAACTTATCACGACTTTGAAGGAAATTTGACCATCTTTTTCAATCAATTATTTTAATTACTTTTGGAGGTAATTAATTCTTTTTTCAGCCATCCGGGGCTTTTTAAGAACGAAGACTGATGACTTCATTTTACACTTTTATTATCGCAAATTTAAAGGTTTCTATCCTCTAATATTTAAAGGTTTTGTGTTTAACGTTAGACTTCAAATTTTTGTTGTTTAAAAAAATAATGGCCATATCAATCCTACTTATTCTACCAACAAATAAATAAATACATAAATAAATGTACGTCTCGTACCGTATGTGACAATTGAATAATCTTAAATAAGCGCCTTATATGGCTTTTGAGGTGCTTCTTGCGCCTTGAGCTGTGCGATTCATTTCTACTCGGCTAGTTCGCTCGGTTTCTTTTTATTCCTGCGAATACAGGGACAGCAAGATTCCGTGGAATAGTCAAGCGTTTCGAGTAGAACGATGTCAAGGAGAAGAGATAAGTTTATACGCTACCTCGTCTTCTGTCTCTTTGGCTTACGCTTTCGTGTCTTCTCGGGAGTCGTTGCCAAATTTGGTAAAACGTTTTTCTCGTTCGTAATGTCGTTACGTACGCGAAAACGGTTTTACGATGGAAGGATTTACTCATCGATTCGCAAGGGACGAGGATTGATAAAAACCTTTCGTCCCATTTGCATTATATACTTGGAACCCTTGGAGTACGGCGGACTTTCCGCCGAGGGAAAACGACCATGCCTTCTTTTAAGCGCAAAAACGATACGGATGGTCTTGATATATTTTCTTCTGCCTTATCAAACAAATAACACTTCAAGGTACGTCTGTGAATTTTTACAGATTTTTTTAGCACATCAACGTGCTATTTCGATCGCTCCAATGTTGTGTCTTGGCAAATTCTAGGTCCTCGTTGAACAAAAATGCCGTAGGTGAAGGATTAACTAAACTGTAGCGAATGGTACAGGGTTGATTGGACTAGGTTTTGTCAATTCGAACAGGTTGTGTCGATTCGAATGAATTGGTGCGATTTCTGTGCGGCTCATGCTGATGACAGAAGGAAACCAACAAAATGTTAACTGTCGAGGTGGCATTGACAGATGACAGCTTGAAAAACACACCTAGAAAAAAATGTATTTAACAACCACCGTTTATTCGCTTTAAGTAAAAATATTTATTTCATTTAAATAAATATCTATTTAAATTAAATAAATAGTTACTTCAATGAAATACATATTTATTTTTATTAAATAAATAGTTACTTCAACTAAATAGTTTACTTAAACCAAATAAAAGGTGGCCGCCAAATAAATTATTTTTCTGGGTGCAATAGACTCCCAAAATCGAGCGCTGGCACGACGGTCACGGATCATCTTGAGACTTAATTGTAATAGAAATCTCGTCTCCAATTTGTTGAAAACCGTGAATTATTCTATGCAATAATTGAAAATGTTATTTTTTATCGATCATCTATAAAAAAAATTCTATACATATTTGACTAACGTCCGGACGGCTCTTGCTTTCTGGACTTTGCGTTGTGTCTCACCGTCTACATTTCTGAATCTTCCTCTACACTCATGAACCTATATCTCATAGTTGAGAACCCTCCTTACGTACGACCTAGGTAATGCTAAATTGGTGACACTATACTTTCGCCGCATGAAATTGCATAGGTACACTAAACAGTAAACACTTTAGCACGACCTTCCACTAATAAGCAGCATCTGGAGTGCGATACCGCTAAAGTGTTTAAAGTTGAACGCCAACAACAAGGCGCCTCTATTTCTCACCGTTGACTCTGACGCATCGTAGCTTTGTCGCGTCACTGTTGTTGAATTATCGCCAGACATTAGCTCGCAATTTGTCGTTTTCTTGTTCAACTCTTTACGTAATTTTAATTCAACGGAATCACAAAATTATTTTTAGCAGAAAATCCATATTTCACCTTTCTCAAAATTGCATGATAATTCTGTCGTAACAGAACTGTGAAGTTAAATACTTATTTATAATGTAACCTAGCGGCAAAAAAAAAATGGCGCGACTCAGATTGATGCATTGCTCAGATATGCGACTCAGTTGGCGTGAGTTTAAGAAATAAATGAGAATACATTTTTTTGTGTCGTGCACAGAAAAAAATACGGTTGAATCAACTAAGATTCGGGCAGGGACGTTCAACTGAATATTTTGTTGGTACAACTAGAAAATTGGTTAGTTCAACAATTTCGTGGGTGATTTCATAAATATTTTTGAGTCATTAAAATATTTCGTTCGACCAACTAAATATTTATTTGAACGTCCCTGCCCGAATCTTAGTTGATTCAACTGTACTTTTTTATCAGTGTAGAATAATTATAATCTAGGTTCTTCATAACAAGTTTTGAAGGTCCCGCCTGCAGCCCTCGTCGCGCCACTTACGACTTGTGATTGAACTTCTGTTCAGGATTGTGCCACAGGCTTCAGCAACGGGATATCACTGAATGTCTCTTCTACGAGGAAGCAAAGTGAACGAAAAAAATATTATTGCGTTAGTTACAGAAAATCCGCGTTATCGTCGACAAGGGATTTATCCGTCTGCAGAACGGAGGAGATCTGCGGATGCTCTGTGAAATCTGCCGGTCGTTTATGTCTGCAAACTCGAGAGCTTTACTACGATTATCTCGATCGAATGATTCTCGAGGCTCGTCTCTTTCTTTATCTCGTCTTTCTTTATGGCTGCCTGGAATGCTTTTTTCTCGCGGTACTGCAGAAATATAACTCCATCGGCGGACCATTAACTTGTTCGAGTGGGACGAAAGAGCAAAAAACAAACTGATGGAAACGTAAAACTACTTTTATCGCAGCTACAGTTATATGTTTTAATATGTTATGTTCCTCGTGAAACTTCGAGGAGTAATCAGCTAATTATTGGATAAAAACTGCGGATTCTGGACATTTTTATTTTCAGATACGACAGAAATATTCTACGTATAATAGGATCGTATACAACTAAAGTGGATCCGCTCATAACGCCCGTGTCACTGACGGTACATATTTTTTTCAAGATTTTTGTAATTTGTTAACCGTACATTGTCAGATCAATGTACACACAAACACATACGACCCTAAAAAAGAATTTTTAATGTTAAAATATCTTTGACGGGACTTCTGAGTCTTAAGGGTTCTCAGAAGGCATTACGGTCGCTTAGGAGAATCTGAAATCAGAACTTGGGTGAAGGCCCTGAGTGCACTAAGAAAAGGATATAACAAAAACTGCCGGTTACCAAAGAAAAATTACCATAGGTCATGATATTACGCAACTAAGATGCAGAAAGTCCCAGATTTTCCAAGAATTTTTACCACAATATCTACGAAAAATTCTTATAAATCCGGTACTTCCTGCCATAGGTGGCGACCTACTTTCCTACTACTACGTGTTATGGTAATATCTCCCAAGCGATATAGTCATATTTACTACATCCCTCTCTCAGTGTGGAAATTAGATAATCAGAGCATGGGAAGAGGTCTCTTAGAATAATGATCGTCTGGCAGAACATCCTCAGTGGGACCTAAAGTAACTGGCGCCTCGGAGTTCTGGAATAAATTTTAGAGCGTTCCATCGGATTCCGATAAGGCCCACAGAAGGCCTTACGTTCCTCTTTAAAATTGCTTCCTAATTTGTTTCAAGCGTTGGATCTGTTCACACCAACCGATGATGTCATCACATACAATCCCCGCAAGTACACGCCGTTATACTCGCAACCTTTAGGTTTTTCCTTCCGCAGAAACACAGCTTCCTCTATGAAAAAGCAAAATAAAAAAGGTAAAGAATCCTAATAGGAAATAGCTGGTCGTGCAGTGGTGCGGAGAGCCGGGTTGGAAAGCCCTTTCGTGTGGCTACTCAAAGCCCGCCCAACGAGACCTTGGTTTCATTCTTATCTCAAGGTGCACGTGAGAGCGTGTAAGGAAACCCCGCGGAGCTTCACCGATGCACAGAGACCGAGAGAGCGAGAGAGAACCGGAGCCTAAGAGGGGCACGCGTGCTTCGCAAGCTTTGCCCACCACTACTTTTTCTCCTCGACTCCTTCATTCGTTCTCACTCCTTCCAGCCGGGGAAGGAGAAGAGTCTCAACCCAGGCGACGACGCCGACTACGTTGGCGAACGGCGTCATACGCGGTTGTAGTGCAGTAGCCGAAGATGCAGGCAACCAGCCAGGCACGAGTGGTCACGTACCGGCTTTGTCAGACAAGCCCTATCGTGCCGGAAAATCTAGCCTCCAAAGCCTGGGCTTTCTCTTACCGTCGTGCTTCCTCTTCGACCAGAAACGCTCTCCTTGCCTTGCTTTCGCTCCTCTCTCTTTGTCTCGGTTCGCCTCTCACCACTCGACACATCCCTCTGGACGTTCCGTCTCTCTCCCACTACCTCCCTCTCTTCCCCCTCCCCATTTCCCTTTTTCTGTGTGTCATGGTCTATAGTGTTGCCTTTCGCTCGGTGTGTTGCTCCAGCTTGTTACACAAACGCCGAGCTTCCCTGTTACGCTTGCTGATACATGTCAGTGTATACACTAGGACCTAATCCACGCGTGTTTGGTCTCCGGAAGCTGGCTGGGGTTCCTGGTCTCAAGGGTCGAGGCTACCAGTGATAGCTAACCGTGCATCACGGCACCGGGTGAGCATGTGTGAAGAAGACAGTAATAAAAAACAAAAGGAACAAACACTTAATTCACAAAGCGGTGGGTACACTGGGGCCTAATCGACGCGTGGGGAACTTCCGGAGGATAATTACGTTTCCTGGTCTCGGGATTAACAGGTGGACCGGGGGGCCTCTCTGTATAACAGACATTGCCCGGCGTTCCGGTTGCTAGGTGGGACAGTTGTTGGGTTGGCTGGTTGTTAGCTTGTCCGGTTGGTAGGTTGACTGGTTGTTGGCATGACCGGTTGTTGGCTTGTCCGGTTGTTGGCTTGTACGGTTGGTGACTTGTGCGATTGTTGGCTTGTCCGGTTGTTGGCTTGTACGGTTGGTGACTTGTGCGATTGTTGGCTTGTGCGGTTGTTGGCTTGTACGGTTGTTGGTTTGTCCGGTTGTTGGCTTGTCCGGTTGTTGGCTTGTCCGGTTGTTGGCTTGTCCGGTTGTTGGCTTGTCCGGTTGTTGGCTTGTCCGGTTGTTGGCTTTTCCGGTTGGTGACTTGTGCGATTGTTGGCTTGTGCGGTTGTTGACTTGTGCGGTTGTTGACTTGTCCGGTTGTTGGCTTTTCCGGTTGGTGACTTGTGCGATTCCTGGCTTGTGCGGTTTGTTGAATTGTCCGTTTGTTGAATTGCCCGGTTGTTGAATTATCCGGCTTTAGTCTTGTCCGATTGTTGGCTTGCCCGCTCATTGGTTCATCCACTTGTTGGCTAGTCCCGTTGTTGGCTTGTCTGGCTGTAGGCTTGTTCGCTTGTGGCCCCCAGTGTGTGTTTGTACAGTTGTTAGATTACCCGGTTGTCCGGTGGTCCGGTTATCCGGTATGTCTGGTATGTCTAAAGTATAATACAGAATATCATGCTTGATCAAGCATGCTTTTGATTGGGTGACCGTGTATTCACGGTGACCTAATCCACGGGTGTTTACCATCCGGAGGCTGGTCAGTTGCGGTACCTCGAGGGTCGAGGCTAGCGCCACCCTGACCGTGCGAACACCACTCTGTGTACTCTCGTGGGGGGTTAAAAAAAAAAAGAACAAAAACGTAATTCACGATACCCAGTCGCGAAAATAAGCTTACTTGTAACAGAACCCACGCGAACCTGTTCGGACGAGGTTGAAGAATTTATTATGAAAACGCGATAGGATCTCGCCAGAATGTCGTGTGCGCTTACGTGCACTTTGTTATTTTTTTTTACTTTCGATTAACTTGCAGAAAATTCGAGGTCATTGTCGCGCGCATTTTTCGCAAGAGACTCTGCAGAGTCAGCCGATCGATATCGAGTAAAAAAAAAAAAATTATATCCAGTACATATATCGAAAGTAACCTTGACGTTAAGTTCGCCTTACATTTGGTGTTACAAATAAATGGACGATTACAAGGTTTCATTTTTTACATCCCAATAAATATTTTTTATATAAATACTAGCGGGTTATTGTGGCTCGCGCGCTTCGCGCGCTCGCACCCATTTTTGAACGTAAACCCTTATTATTCTAAATACTTCAAAAGACGGGTCAATACTTGGATGGGTGATCGCGGTCACCCATCCAAGCACTGCCCACCCCCCTCGATTCTTGACGCGGCGGCGAAATCTTTTTATATTATAGAGAGATATATGCATATAAAAAAGATATAAGCCCTTGTTATTCTAAGTCTTTTACCCCCCCTCCCTCCCCCCTATTATTCCAAATGCCTTTATGCTAACCATTTTGCAATAATAATAATGAGGGCTTCGAATAATAAGGGCCTCAGTACATTTAGCTTAAAGCGACTTATGCCCTTATTATTCCAAGGCCCTTTAAGCATGGACTTAAGCCCTTATTATTCCCCCCCCCCCTTCGCACCCAGAAAAAAAAATTATTAGACGGCCACCGTTAATTAAGATGAAGTAAAATATTTATTTGATTTAAATTAATATTTATTTCATTTAAGTAACTATTTACTTAATTAAAATAAATATTTATTTAAATCAAATAAATATTTTACTTAATCTTAATAAACGGTGGCCGTTAAATAAATGTTTTTTTCTGGTTGCAAATCTTGACACGTCGGCGGCGAAATCTCTTTATATTATAGAGAGATGTCGTTCGGCACTTTCATTTAGTCTTTACAAACAAATGGACGACTATAAGGTTACATTTTAATTAACATCCCAATAAATATTTTTTGTATTAATATATCGTCCGGCACTTTAATGATATGACATTGTTACCACCCACGTTGTTGCAAATTTGATCTCATTGTGACGGTCTAAATTTCGCAAAGCTATAGACGCGTTTGTATTATGTATCGTGCGTACAATAAGCAAAGGTTATCCGTTTGTCGTCTGCCGCCCGGCAGCGTTTAAAATCGCAGGTTTTTTTTTCCTGATTGCACGTGCTGCTGTCGCATAGTCGCCGTATTGTGGAGGAGTGTTGTACAGTGGGCGACGAGTGTGGGGCAGCGAAAGGGTGAGAGAGGCGCGCTCGTTCGCCAACAGCAGCGGCACAACGAGAGGGAGGAGGACGACGACGGGGGTTGGTAAAGGGAGACTGGATCCGACCGTGTCGACCCCGTAGTATCTCCGCGGACGCGAGCAACGTCGCTACGCAGCTTGCAAGCTCCGAGAGAGCGTGAGCGCGCGCGCGCGCGGCAACCGAGAAAACTGGAAGATCTTGCAAACAATTTTTTTTTTTTTCAATAAAAAAAATATACAAAAATATATATGTATAAATGAGAGAAAAAAGATCAGGAATGTCGAATCGTCGCAATCATCGAACATAATTGATCGAACCTAATTCGAGGAATAATCGCTCGAAGACGCGTACGTTAAACGGATGTACCGTCGAGGAGATCGATAGGTCGATAGGTCAATGATGTTGAATAATTTTCGTCGATTTACATTTTTCGATAAAAATCGTTTCCTGGCATTGAAACTTTAGTTAATCTGTCGCGAGGAAAAAAAGATAATTATTGGGTAAAATTTCGAAAGAGGAGTTTTATCGAGTTTTTTTTTAATCGTCGAATTCCAAGTCGATTCGAGTGATACAAAAAAGTATTGATTGTTTATTTTGTTTTCCATTAATTTTGGCTTGTGGATACAATTATTATTTTTTTTTTTCGTACGTATGAAAATGCCTGGACCGTTTTTTAGTATGTTTTCCGGACCAGTGCAATCGGGCGGAGATAAACATGTATTGTTTATCGGACGTGTGTCTAACGTGAAAGCGGGATGCTTCTGTGGATGAATTTTGGTGATGAATTGTTCATCGTTGTGGCATATCGTTGCAGGCGGATCATTAAACTCTTCCACGTGAGGTAAGCGGGTTGTTATATTGAGATGAATTGCGTGATATTTAGATACATTTTTTTGTCGCACTCGATTATTATCGAGTTTACTTGTATCAATCATCAATCATTGTATCAATCGTCATGAATTCGTCATGAACTCTTCGACATCGGAAACTATTAATTTTACTCCGGTTCGCATTGTCGACTTAAAGTTGTGAAATCAATAATAACGATGTAAATGTTTATTATTTAGACATTTAAGACCATTGGAGGGGCTGGGGGGGGGGAGAGGTGGCAGAGAAGACGGACGATTTGTCTTCAGACAGACGAGATTTTTTTACTATCATCCGCCAAAACAGAATTTATTCATCGTCTGTAGTGGTGAATTGTTAATAACACCAGTATTCCGCGACAGATAACTGACTTGGACTAAACTTTAAGAAAATGCAAACCTCAGACTATCGATAAAGTCATAGGATTTAAAAATACCTTGACAAAAGTAATCCATTCCAACCGTATAAAGATAATTATCATTTTCAGATTTCATTTTTAGATTTCATATTTAGATCGTTTACGACCATTGGAGGGGAGGGTGGGGGGGGCAGTTAAGGCAAACAAATTGTCTTCAGATAGCTGAGTGTTTTTTTGAATATCATCCGCCATTATTCCGCCACAGAAACCTGCTTTAATTTCGAAAAACTTGGACTAAACTTTAAGAAAATGCAAACCTCAAACTATCGATAAAGTCATAGGATTTAAAAATACTTTGACAAAAGTAATCCATTCGAACCGTATAAAGATAATTATCATTTTCAGATTTCATTTTTAGATTTCATATTTAGATCGTTTACGACCATTGAAGGGGAGGGTGGGGGAGGGGGGGAGGGCAGGTAAGACGAACGAATTGTCTTCAAATAGCTGAGAGTTTTTTTTTTACTATCATCCGCCAAAAAAGAATTTATTTGTCGTTCGTAGGAGTGTCGAACCGTTGATAATACGATTAACCCGTGACGGTTTTACCCTTGGAGGACTTTAACTAAACTTTAAGAACATGTAAACCTAATGCTATCGTTAAATCACAGGATTCAAAAATATTTTGATAAAGTAACCCATTCTAACAGCAACGATGATAGTTATAATTTTTTTAAATTTCATATCTACAATTCATATTTGGACCGAATCGTTTAAGACCATTACAGGGAGCGCGGGGGGGGGGGGTGGCGGATAAGACAGCCGAGATATCTTCGGACAGATGAGATTTTGTGAATTTATATGTCGTCTGCAGAGGTCTGGAATCGTTGATAATACGATTATTCCATGACAGATAACTTTTACTCTCGGACTTTAACTAAACTTTAAGAAGGTGCAAACTCTATCGATAAAATCATAGGATTTAAGAAGATTTTGATCAAGTTATCCGTTGGTGTCGTAAGAATGATAGTTGTGATTTTTAGTTTTCATATTCACGATTCATACACATATCGAATCCATCAGAGACGCGAGCATGTATGTATAATATATGTGCCGTATCTGTTCGGGATTCTAAAGACGATATATCGCAAAGTGCGTGCGGATCAATTGAATTCTCGATTATATATCAATATGGCATGTAATACTAGATTACCTCACTTCGCGTCAGACGAAAAGCGAGCATTCGCAGAGGGATGAGAGGCAGGCCCCGGCATGAAGCTCGCGATGCCATTAGCGAAGCTTGAATTCGATTATCGGTGCATCAAAGTCGAGGGGGGCCGGGAACGGGAAGGTTCTGACGACCTCGCCTCTTATTTCTTCGTACTACGTACTGGCACGGGAGAGCTTCCGTGAAGCTGGCAGAGCCCTTTCAAACGCTGTGCATGCCTACTGCATACTCTCGGTTCGGGAATAAATTCTGCTATGCGCGCGATTTTCTATATATTACACCAAGCTTTTATCGTAACGAGTTGGATCCTTTTTTTCTTTTTTTGTAATCAATATTCTTCTTCATCCGGTCAAACGAGGCAATGTAATTTATCGTTCATGTAGAGAATGCAAAGTTTTTTTGTTCATTCGTTTTTTTTTGTTTTTTTTTTTCAGTTGAGCTGAAAAAATATGTCATATTTAATTTTTTTGCTTTATTATTATTATTTGTTATAATTTATTGTTACAATATTAATATTTATAGATAATTTTTTATAACTGTTGTATGTTATATGTATGTTATTTTGTGACCATTTGATTTATTTTTTATCGGTTCGGGTATAAATTCCGCTGTGCTCGCGATTTTTCTACATATTATACCACGCTTTCATCGGAACGAGTTGGATCTCTTTTTTTCTATATTTCATTTCCTTCTGTCATCCGATCGAACGAGACAATTTAATTTGTCGCTCATGCAGACAGTGTAACGTTTTTTGCTCACTCGTTTTTTTTTTTTTTTTTTTTTATTTATTACTTTTGATCTCGAATAAATATGTCACACTTAATTTATTTGCGTTTGTTATTATGATTTATTGTCACAACATTAATATCGCCATACAATTCTTAATAATCTTGACATGTAACCTGTATGTTATTTTGCGATTATTTGAGTTATTGTTTGTTTGTTGACATTACTTTTAAATATAATCGAAACTACATGACAAAATTCAACAATTTTCACCAATACCGATTAATTATAAAAAAAAAAAAAAATGATCGTGCCACTTAAAACCGGAAGTGTATAGTGTCAATATATTATTTTTTCCCCGGGAATCCTCGATTGTGAAGAAAGACAATTCATATTTTTGAATTCAGCATTTTCCAATCTACCGAGAAAAATTACCCCCTTCCCCCCGGGTTATTATGCGCGGAGGGGGGGGGGGGGAGGGGGCTCGGAAAGTTAGAGATTTTGCGATGACTAATGACCAAGGCTTTTCTTGTTATATGCTCGGTCGTGCCTAAAAACGGACGTCATAAAAATGTGACATGTTTGTTAATTCATCTTCCTTCCCGTACATGTTATCATCTCTTCGGATCTTCATCTCGACCTTCGGGCCTTGAGATAATATCATTATCGCGCTTACGAAGTAGAAGGGAAGTTTGGATAAGGGCAAGAGGTTGCCGTAAGTTATTCTCCCGACAGCGATATCCTCTCGCACTTTCTTGCGACGTCCCGGCGCGAGATGAAGAACCTTCGAGCGGCGCGAGCTCCTTTTTCTCCCCGGGAACGATGGACGAAGAGGGGAGGCTCGGAAGGGTGAAAATACACGAGGATCGAGGAGAGATAGCGATGATTAATCTTTATCAGTCGTGGAGAAGCAGGGCTATCGCGGCTTACATCAGGCAAGCTTCTGGGTATTCTTCACCTCGATTAACCGGCGGAGGGAACGCTCGATTCAACTTTGGCGATTTAAGGAGGGAGTCTCGCTGCACGCTGACTTCGCATAAGTTCGACAACAATAAGACAAAATTGCAAGTACTTCTTGATGGTGTAAAAATCTGAAAAAATCATGTATACTAAAGGTACTGTGAAGATTAATTTTGCATAATAATAATTGCAAAATG
>JAPYZC010003416.1:0-12100 GCA_030522665.1 Ichneumoninae sp. A BG-2022a | reverse complement strand
TTTTTTCAGATTTTTATAACATTGGGAAGTGTTTGCAATTCTTGCCCGAATTTCTCGAATTTGGGCGGAATGAACACCACTCGCTCCAACCTCCTTAAGTTAGTGTGTATTACGTTTTGCCCCTTTGCTCCATTTTGCCCAGCTCTACCCTATATAGTGTTGATTTTTTTTTTTAGAAATTTCATTAATTGATTTGTACAAGACACGCAGAATTCCAGAACATCGTTAACTTACTTGACAATTTAGGTGATTTAGTTAAGTTTTTGTTAAAATTTAGTTAATAATTTAGTTAGCCAAAATTTGAGTCAACTGTAATTTGGGACGGTGATGAAGACGAGGAAGAGGCGGGTGCGATATACTTACGGAGCCGGGAGCCGCGTGGAATGTTGCCATGTCCGGATGAAGACAGTTCGGACTCGGTGTCGATCTCCTGGAATCCTCGGGACGATGATGCCTGGACGTTGAACCTCCGAGGGAACTGTTATTGCTGCAAACAAAAGAATTTTTTTTAGATACGAGTACGCGAAGTGAGAGAGAGTGAGTGTACGAGACGGCGCTGAGCGCGTCGAGTGTACTCGAGAAGAAACAGTAAAGGCTGAGCCGCGGGCAAGAGGTGAAGCTCATAAAGTACAAGCTAATGCTCCGTCCGATACGGGTTTTTTTTTTAGGTTTGAAGAATAGAGGGAAGCAACGACGCCGATAGAAATTACTAAGTTCATAGAGGAAGATCGGAAGTCTATTGGGAAAGCTCGTCCAACATTTTTTCAGGTCGCGTTTATCTCGACATTTTTTGAGAAAAGTGCCGTTTTGCTAAATTTAACATAGGATTCCTATGTTAAATTTAGCTAAAAATTTGCTAAATGTAACATAGGCTAAATTTTAACATAGGCTAAATTTTAACATAATCTAAATTTTAACATAGGCTACATTTTAACATAGGCTAAATTTTAACATAGACTAAATTTAACATAGGCCCTATGCTGAACAATGGTCAATTTTTAAAATTTCTAAAAAGGCATCAGTTTTACGTTTTCTGTGTGGAAATGCGTCACCTGAAGCGAATGGCGGTGGCGGAAATTCAAACTCTCGAAAAAAAAAATGTTTGCCCTTTTGAAAGAGGAAAAATAAGAAGGCGGTACTGTAAAATGTGTGGTAAGTGGTAAAATGAGAAGGTACCCTGACCATTTTTTGACTAAAAAATATTTTATGAAAAAATATTTTTTAGAATTTCTTCGATGATGAAATCCGTTGGGAAATATGCCACTTAAAAACAATGGCAGAGGTTTTAATTCGATATCTCGAAATTTTTATATTCTATACATATTTTATAAAAATATATATATATATATTTTTTTTTTGATGAAATAGAGGGAATCAACGTCACTGATAAAAATTCCAAAATGCAAAGAGGAAGATCGGAAGTGACAGACCCGGCCAGTTCGAAACTTTCTTGTGGTCGAAGAAAGATGTGTAAATAAAAGATGGTAATTAAGGTCGATTAATTTGACCAACGATCGTAATTGCTGTTGGGCGGTCACGCGGACCGCGTAATCGTCGTCGGGAGCCGGCAAAGGTGCGCGATGAGCAGGACGAACGGTGAATGAATCGAGCGCGTGCATGTGCGCCATAGACGATAAAGATTGACAAATTACGGGAAGTTGCATAGTCAACGGCAAGTCGACGTTCGCGCTGCCCCGTGCAAATAGCGCCGCGCAGGCGTCTATTCGCTTTTCTTTCCAGTCGGTGGCAGAAGAACCGGCACTAACATCCAACAGCTCTCGCGAGAGCGAACGATCTCTTGAAACCGGTTTAGATGAGCGAGCGTATGCTCCGCTCCCTGACGAGCACGACAACCGAGACGATGATAGCGATGATGACGGTCCGGTCGCCCGCAAAAGAAATTCGCGATTCTGCTTTACCGTGTTTCGATCGGGTGCATTTTTTTTTACCGCATGTTAAGCGTCGTAGCTGCAAGGTTTTAATGGTCAAGCTCGACGATCCGATTGCACAACACCGATTCGTATTAAATTAGGTAGTTATAAAAATAAGATAACATTTTTTTAAATTCACGATTGCATTACATGAAAGAAACGCACGACTTCACGTGAATTCTTTTTTTTTTACCATGTCTTGCTTCGATCGGATGAATTTTACATCGAATGTTAAGCGTTGCCGCAGTCAGCTTTTAACGGTCAAGCTCGTCGATCCGATTGCACAACACCGGATCGTATTATATTAAGTTGTTAAAAAAATAAGATTAGTACATTTTTTTCAAATTGCTATTAGACTACATGAAGAAAATGCACGATTCTTCGTGTGAGTTCTGTTTGTTTTTTACCATGTGTTGTTTCGATCGGATGAATTTTAAATCGAATGTTAAGCGTGCTGCAGCACTCAGTTTTAAATGGTTAACCTCGACTATCCGATTGCACTCCTCCAGTTCGTATTAAATTAGGTAGTTAAGGAAATTACATGACACAAAAAATAAATTCACGATTACATTGCATAAAACAAAAATTCCCTATTCCTCGTATGAATTCTGTTTCACTATGTGTAATTCCCTTCGGCTGCATTTTTTTAATCGAATGTTAAGCGTATCGCACCGAGCTTTAAATGGTCCAGCCCGACCCGGTTCGTATTAAATTAGGTACTTAAAAAAAATTGCGTCACATAAAAAAAGTGATTGCATTATATTTAAAACTACATTAAAAAACACTTTTAAAAAATTCTCTATTACATTACATTTGAACAGAATCAACGAATACATTGCATTTAAAAAGAATTCACGACTCCTCGTGAGAATTCTGTTGTACCGTCTCTTATATCGATCGGCTGAATTTTTAATCGAGAGTTAAGCGTATCGCGGCGCGTAGCTCCGAATGGTAAAGTCCGACGATCCGATTGCGCCCCAGCGGTTCGTATTAAATTAGGTAGCGGCCGAGTTAGGTATGGTCAAGTATAACGCAAATTGTCATCCGATAGCCGTGTAGCCGGTAGGTTCACGGATCGCGTCGCATCCGTGCTGAAGCGCGGCTATCGGTTTTCATGTGGCCCGGGAACAACCTCCTACGACGACCGGACAACGATATATCCGTGACGGAATTTTATTACCGACGGAGCGTACCGTGGAACGCTGAACATTGCCCTCTCGAATAAAAATCCAATAGGGTAGCATGCGATTTTACTTCGGCACAATTCGAATGCACAATAATTGCCAATGTCAAGCGGCGCGCTTTCGAAAAGCCCGCAGAGCAACGAGATTAAACGCCACCCATGAATTCGTCAATTGTGTCGTGTTACGTATGCACGCGTGAATTTTATAGCTTTTTTTCCTCCAGACGATTACACGTCGCGCAACCAGGTCGCGACTGCGCCAAAGTTATCGACTTAATAATTTTGCCGGCGCTCGGCCACGGCCGGTAATCGAAGCGGTGCACGGACGGCACGATTTGCACCAATTGCCGTAAGTATTTTTATCCAACTTTCCTCGAAGAGGAATAAGTGAAGGATAGATTACACGGTAAAAAAAACGTGAATTTATTGTACCGGACTATAGAAGTTTTTATCCAAAAACTGGTGAATTAAATATTTTTTTTTGATGCACTATTGTGATGAAAAATTAATATACTTTTTCATTGAAATTGAAGTAAAATGTAAAAATTTTTGTAACTTTCATAGTGAATTTAAAGTTATTAAAAATAAGGAATTCCCAATGTTTTTAATACACCGAACGTTCGTTTTTCATCAGAATTGTGCATTAAATTTAATATACCAGTTTTTGCATAAAAACTTGCAGTGCGGTAAATTACATTTCATACGATTCTTTTACACTGTAATAATGTTTTTTTTTCCTCGACTTCGCTAAAATATGCACTTTCTTTGCGTGCGAGCCGCACGAAAATTATCGTCTATTATCGACCAATGATCGTTATTAACATGTGCGCATGCGCAGTACTGTTTCATTACTCCCTGTTATTAGCGAATATGACAATTTCGCGACGCAAGAAATGTGGTTACGTTAAACGAAGTCGGAAAAAAGGTATCGTGTGCTAAAGCGGGAGGGAGCGAATTTTCCCCTCGTGTGATTTCCGCCCTCGCTTCACTCGGGTAGCAAACTTCACAGTCGGCGACAATCGCGTACTTCCCTCCTTTGAAGCATAATATATTACACTCTAAAAAAAATGAATATGAAATTTAATGTACCGGAGTGGAAGTTTTTATGCAGAAACTGATATATTAAATCGATTGATGGGAATTCCATCAACACATAATTTTGCTCAGCCCGTTTCTATTGAATACATTAATTAATTAATTAAATTTCACGTACAGTTGTGATGAAAAATGAATATACTAATTCATTAAAAATAAAGTGAATTACTGAAAAAACAAAGTATTCCCAATTTCTGCACAATAAGTTGTTGTAAGAAGTACAAACTTTTTTTTTTACTGTCTACACAGGAGGAAGCGGATTTTCACATCGTGTGATTTCTGCCCTCGCCTCGCTCGGGCACACCCAGAAAAAAAATTATTTGACGCCCACCGTTTATTAAGATTAAATAAAATATTTATTTGATTCAAATAAATATTTATTTCATTTAAGTAACTATTTACTTAATTTAAATAAATATTTATTTAAATCAAATAAATATTTTATTTAATCTTAATAAACGGTGGGCGTCAAATAATTTTTTTTCTGGGTGCAGCAAACTTCACAGTCGGCGACATTCGCGTACTTTCTTCCTTTGAAGCATAATATACTACACTCTAAAAAAAATTAGTATGAAATTTAATGTACCGGAGTGGAAGTTTTTATGCAAAAACTGATATTTTAAATCGATTGATGGGAATTCCATCAACACATAATTTTGCTCAGCCCGTTTCTATTGATTATCAATTAATTAATTAATTAAATTTTACGTACAATTGTGATGAAAAATGAATATACTAATTCATTAAAAATAAAGTGAATTACTATAAAAACAAAGTATTCTCAATTTCTGCACAATAAGTTGTTGTAAGAAGTACAAACTTTTTTTTTACTGTCTACACAGGAGGAAGCGGATTTTCACATCGTGTGATTTCCGCCCTCGCCTCGCTCGGGCGGCGAGTCGAGGGCAACTTCACACGCGGCGAAAATCGCGCACTTCCCTCCTTTGTAGCTTCGTACAATGCTTCCAACTTTCCTCGACAAGGAGGGATAAATGAATAATATATCGGTATAGTTGGGCGTCGCGCTGGCGCGTCTCGAATGTGCCGTCCATCCGAGGAACGATAATGGATGCGGAGCTTGTCCGATCCCAAGCGAATTTTGCCGGGCGATTTGCTTTACAATGTCCAGTTCTCCCCTGTCAGGCAGCAGACGCGCGGTTCTTGCAACGGCATGTACGCGCGCAGCGGCAGCCCAGCAGCAGCTGTCGATCTCGGTGTTGCCGGGGGATGAGCCGGGATCTACCGGAGGGCGTTCGCATCCGGAACAAGACCGCACGATTGGAAAGGGGATGCTGCCTCCTCGAGGTAAGAAAATAAGTGGCACGCTTACGTTCTCTCGCCCGTCGAAGATTCCAGTGACTCTCCGATCGTTTATCCGTGCGGTTTTTTAAACACCGAGCTATTTATTAACCGTCATTTTTTAATAATATAATTTAATAATAATATTATAATATAGTATTATTCTATATTATTATATAAAGAATATAATAATAATAATAATTTAATTTAATAATAATAATTTATAGTAACGAGGTAAAATTTGGTAATTTAATTGCCTCTTGAATAAATCCAGGGGTCAAATATTTTCGACATTATTGTAACCGATATTTGTTATTATTGCCGTTTTATTCGTTGGTGCAACGAAAATTGATCGCTCGAGACAATGAGACTAAAAATATTCGTACCGAGGTTTGTGATTCTGGGTTTAAAAAATTTAATAAAAAGAGACGTGTCTCAGAAAATATATTGCCATTTAAGGATCGGGTTAAAATCGAAAACTGGTCGATCACGAAAAATGAGATTACAAAGATTTGTACTAATGTTTATGATGCAAGTTTCAACGAAATAAAACAAAAACACGTGTCTGAAAAAATACTCTGCTATACAATTTAATGTGCACGATTCAAGTCTCGTGAAAATAAAAAATTGTCCGGTCGCGTAAAATGGGATTGAAAATATCTGTACCAAGGTGATGCTAATGTAAAAAAAATTACATATCTGAAAAAATCCTTCGCGATTTAAGGTTCTCGTAAAAATCGGAAATCGGCCATTAAAAAAAAATGACATAAAAAATATCTGTACCGAGGTTTCTGATTAAAAGAAAAAAAAAAAAAAAAACACGTGTATGAAAAAATACTTTGCGATTTAAGGGTCTCGTGAGAATCCCTGAAAGCTGCATAGCTGCTTTCTTAAGACCGGCAGGATATCGGATCGCTCGGAGACGCGGCGATGCAGCTGTCGCGTGGCTGCTCGAGCATCTGCAGCCGGCAGTACCTGTTCATCATCATCATTAACCCTCCTCTTCCCTTCCAAGTTATTCCGCACGGTAACTTCCCTTCTTCGCGCTCGCGACGGCTTACTGTTGTAATTATTCGATTAAAGACTCGTACAGAGGGGTTATTTTTGTTCGCGAAGCTACTAACCCTCCGCGACCTCCGTTGCAGTGCATTGCTGGCTCGCTTATCGATCGTTTCACACTGGCCTTTCGATGCCGCTTTAATTATGCAACCTGATAGCAGTCTGCCAGAGATAGAGTCACGAGACTCGATCGTTACGTCGACTCGGGCGCATCGGGACACCGTTTTATAACGCGCGACCAGCAGGTCCACTCGGCTCGACCATTCGATCGGTTCCACTCTCCAAATGTTACATGTTCAAGGTCGTCATTTATTTTTCCCCCTGTTAATCCCACTGCGTAGAGAAATTAATATTTTTCTTCCCAGAGACTGTAAAAAAAAATTGGACTCTTCATGCATCGGACTGGAAGTTTTTATGCAAAACTAGATAAATTTAATGTACAATTGCGACGAAAACTTAATATACTTTTTCATTGAAATTGAAGTAATTTAGTAAAAATAAAGTATTTGCACCGTTTTTAATATCACTGTAAAAAAATCGTGTGAAATTTAATATACAATCATTCATTTTTCCCCCTGTTAATCCCACTGCGGAGAGAAATTAATATTTTTCTTTCCAGAGACTGTAAAAAAATTGTACTCTTCATGTATCGGACTGGAAGTTTTTATGCAAAACTGGTACAATGTAATGTAAAATTGCGACGAAAAATTTATATACTTTTTCATTGAAATTGAAGTAATTTATTAAAAATAAAGTATTTGCAACGTTTTTAATATCATTGTAAAAAAAATCGTATGAAATTTAATATATAATTATGATGAAAAATGAATGTACAGTATATTAAAAACTGTAGAAAGACTTCACGTTTATGAATTTACTTTAATTTCACTGTAAAAATACGTTAAGTTCTCATCGCAATTGTACATTAAATTTAATGTACCAGTTTTTTAATAAAAAACTCCAATCCGGTACTATACGTTTCATACGAATTTTATTTAGATTGCACACTGCAAACAAATTTTGTTTGAAAATTAATGAACGGTATTGGAAGCTTTTTTACCCAAACTGTTTCCAAAATCTCAAAGACACGTGCTACCTATTTCACAAAAAATATTTCTATTTTTAATTAAAGTTTTTGTAATTTTCAGGCAAAAGATTTGTAATTTTTATATCTGGTATTTTTATTTTACGAAAAAGTAAATTAAACTTTAATTAATGTAAGTAATGTAAGCCATATTTTTGTTCCAGTGCATTAAATTTACAATTTATTTTCACAGTGCAGATATATCGATACCAACGATCAATGACACGAGGCTCGAGCCGGAAACGTGACCGTGCCTAAATGAACGCCCTACAACCTTCGGAGGAAAGCTTGTGCTAACCAGTGCTGGGCCGGAGTCTCGCCCGACCGGCCGGCCTCCCATTTCATTCGCAGAGCCACCACTTTTTTTTTCATATTATGCAGCAGTTCGACTCTGCTCAGGAATTCGATCGGTTTCACTCTCGAATGTTACGCGTTCAAGGTCGTCATGATTTCGTTAATTTTGTTTTCCCCATCAATCCTACACTACAAAAATAAATTGTAAATTTAATGCACCGGAACTTGAAATTTCCTTGCATTACAAACATTATAATTGAACATTAATGCACTTTTTCATAAAATAAAAATACCAGTTATTAAAATTACAAATCCTTTGCCTGAACTTAAAGAAAATTGTAATAAAAAAAAATTATACGGTAAAATTTCAACGCACGTGTGTCCGAAATTTCGAAAACAAAAAGAATCTTCCAACATTTAATTTTTACATTTTTAATTATAATCTTATTAAAATTATTTAATTATAATTTTAATATTTTTATTATATCGGTATTTTCTTATACAATATATCGATACCGATGATTATCGATACGAGTCTGCAACCCAAACGGGAGCGTACCTAAAGCCTATGCTAACCAGTGTTGGGCCAGAGTCCCGCCAGGCTCCCATTAAATCCCAACAGTCAATTTTTTTAACATTAAGATAAAACTCTATAGATCCATCGAACACTTTAATTTAAGCGGAGTTATGTTTTACCTCCCGATTCTCGAGGATGGTAAGATACTCTCCCAGCTGTGGCCGGCAGGACCGGTGAATCTAACGGGGGGGAACGTTTCCGGGGGTTCGGGCAGGTGAGCGCAGGTGCAGTGCCAACTGTGACGCATCAGCGCGCGGCGGCTCCGCGTAGTCGTTCCGACCGCCGCCGCGGTCGCGTTCACCGGCCGCCCACGTTTTATCCCGGCCGACAATATTTCCCGTACTCTCTCGTCCATTTCACTGAAGTTGTACATCCGATCGTTTCGCTCGACACTATCCGCACTATCTTTCCTTATTATTTTTTTCTTTGTTATTTCCTCCACGCGCACGCACTTACGCATGCGCGCGCGCATGCGCAGTCAGACACTGAGATTATCTTCTCCTACAGTCACGAATATTTAATCGATCGATTTATCGTTACGCTGTCGAGTCCACGATGCAAATGTAAACAAGACGCTGAACTGCCCCGCGTCGAAACACAACCGGCACGCCAAGGTTCGTGCTGTCGTCTCGACGGCGCCCGACGGACTGCACTACGAATTCCGTGAACAGCGCCACCGCGCAACTCGACTCTCTCGCTCCTCGCGTCTCGACCTGTTTGCCGGCTCGCCGTGCGGACCAACACTGTTTCGCCGCTCGCCTACACACCGGCAAAGGCCAGTCCGGCCCTCTTCCTGATGCATCCTGTTCACCGATTACTTTTACCTGCATTCAACTCGGTGCCGGGACGACCCGCATCCCTGAGCTTTTGGATCAGGTCGCCACAGCACACGCTCCACTCATTCAGATGTTATATCTCTTTTTATGCATTTTTTTTTTTTTTTTACTATTTTTAGGAGCTCGTCGATTGTACGATTAGTCGGCTGTTTTTTGATAACGGAGATTTATTTGTGCGATTAAAGACCTGGAGATTATTTTGAAATGTAATGTATTCGAGAAATTGTTTATTTTTAAGCTATTTTACTCGTTTATGGATTGTAGGATTAATTCCCTTGCTTTTTGATAATGGAGATTTGGTTGGGCGATTAAACACGTGGAAATTATTTCGGAGCGTAATATATGTTTCTTTTTATGTTTTTTTTTCGACTATTTTCAGGAGCTTATCGATTGTGCTGTTTTTTGATAACGGAGATTTATTTGTGCGATTAAAGGCCTGGGGATTATTTTGAAGCGTAATGTATTCGAGAAATTGTTTATTTTTAACCTATTTTACTCGTTTATAGATTGTAGGATTAATTCCCTTGCTTTTTGATAACGCAGATTTGGTTGGGCGAGTAAACGCGTGGAAATCATTTCAGAGCGTAATATGTATGTCTCTTTTTATGTTTTTTTTCTTTTTTTTTTCGACTATTTTTAGGAGCTTATCGATTGTGCTGTTTTTTGATAACGGAGATTTATTTGTGCGATTCAAGACCCGGGGATTATTCGAGAAATTGTTTATTTTCGCCAATTTCACTCGTCTATGGATTGCGCGATTAGTTTCCTAACTTTTTGATAAATGGAGATTTATTTATGCAATTAATCACATGGAAATAATTTCCGAGCGTAATATAGTCGAAAAAGTGTTTTCTTTCGCCTATTTTACTCATTTATCAATTATACGATTAATTACCTGTTTTTTGATAACAGAAACTCATTTATGCGATTAATCACATGGAAATAATTTCCGAGCGTAATGTATTCGAAAAATAATATATTCTGTATGGAAATTTGACGGGAATAATGAAAACTAATATTTTCGTGGTAGTGAAATATCGTGGGCACGTAGGGTCAGGTGATGTTGGATATTTATAGAAGAGAACACGAGGATCGATCGGATACGCTTGAGCTCTATAAACCGACGAGACTTTTCTCTCGTATCTCTATACCTCAATCACTTTTATATATATATTTATAGACATATATGTACACGCGTGTATATATAAATCTCGCGATGATCGAATAGGTTCGAGCAGGGGTTGTTGCCGAGGGTAAAACATCCAGTTATTGGCCCTCCGATTCCTTATTTTTCTGGCAGATGTTTTTGGACTCTTCCCAACTATTTTTCGTGCCAAAGTTTATAAAGTTTCTCGACGATGGTTTCGAGAAAATCGAAAAATTGTAAATACCATTCCTAAGAAAATAATTTATCAGAATAAAATTGGTTAGTCGATGACGAAATTAGGCGTGACTGATATTTGTATAAAACACTAGTATTATCGTCCGCAATTGGGCCGTTCACCTTGGAAATTGGTCAGCCGGTAACAATATCGATAACACTATCAGATAAAAAAAAAATGTTTGGACTCTAGCCAACTATTTTACGTGCCAAAGTTTACGAAGTTGTCGACGCTGGTTTCGAGAAAAAGGAAAAATAATAAATGACGTACGTACGAAAATAATTTGCCAGAATAAAAATCGTTAGTCGACGAAAAAATTGGGCGTGACTGACAGTCGCAGCAAATACGGCTATTACCGTCGGTAATTGGGCCGTTCACCTTGAAAATTGGCCATCCGATAATTTCACTTCTCTTTGATTTATTGTAAAGAAAAAAAATTGTTTATGTAGCGAACAGTAAAAAAAAATCGTAAATTTAATGTACCGGACTGTAATTTTTCATCACAATTGTACATGAAATTTGACACATCAGTTATGTATAAACTTAAGTTTTATAAGATTTTTTTCTTTTTTCAGCGAAGAAAAAAAAATTGGCATTTACTCATCTTATTAAAAATCTTACGTGAAATTGGGTCGATAAAGAAGCGAGGGAAAGAAAAGAGGCGATATATCGGCGTTTCCACCTGCGCGATACCCCGACGGCCATCTGGCTGTTGGCGAAAGAAACAAGCGAGACTCCCCGGCTGCCGAGTTAAGATCTGCTGGTAAGCCAGGTGCGCGAGACCTTGAAAAGGTGCGAACAAGTGAAAGTCCCTACGTCAAATCGGCGAGAAAAAAGTGACGCAATTTTACGGAATTTGCAGCGTCCACTGTGCACTCTGCGCCGTCTGAGACCTTGAGGCATCCCCGTTTGTCGAGCACTTGTCGAGAGCGCCGTGAATCACTCGGATGTAACACGGTCCGTTGTTGTTACTCGACACGCTTTACTCAGACGAGGGACAAAAATCTTAATCAAGATTTTTGTCTAAACAATCCCCTCCAACGTATGCCTTATAATAATAATTAATATGTAGCTTGAACCCTCACGCTTAGCTGGCTCCCCTTAAGGAAGGAGTCTCGCTGCGTGCTGACTTCGCATAAGTTCGACAACAATAAGAGAAAATTGCAAGTACTTCTTGATGGTGTAAAAATCTGAAAAGATCATGTATACTAAAGGTACTGAGAAGATTAATTTTGCATAATAATTGCAAAATGTTATTAAAAAATTCATCAAAAAATTAATTGGTTAACAAATTACCTGGCAACAAAACTTTTTTTTTTATGAAAATGATTCGTTTATTTTTCTGAATACGTATGAATTT
>JAPYZC010003415.1:0-14441 GCA_030522665.1 Ichneumoninae sp. A BG-2022a | reverse complement strand
CTCTAAATCTCTAAATCTCTAAATCTCTAAATCTCTAAATCTCTAAATCTCTAAATCTCTAAATCTCTAAATCTCTAAATCTCTAAATCTCTAAATCTCCGGTAGAACAGTGAATATGAAGTCAATTGTTTTGTTTTGATGCACGTAACGAGATACGGGCAGACTTATTATGACATCGCCGCTTAACGCTTCAAAATCAGCATGCCCGGTATTCCCAACTGTCCGGTATTCGCCCGCTCTCCCTTACTTGTAAATGCCCGGACATACATATTACGTATAACGCTGATAATTGCACTCGCCGATGACATGTGATTGATGTGAACAGATGAGCGATTAAGCCGGCCGGTAATCTCGCATTAATCTGACCCCGATAACGTTGCGAGAATGAGCCTCTGATAACCTTGATAAGCCCGTCAGATTGCTGCTTTACTGCGCTTTGAATCCGAACATCCGCGCAGGCCTCGAACAACAAAAATACTTTTCCCCAGAGCGGGTTCACCGATCTTTCGATGATCTTACCACCGGCCTGCTGCTCCAGCTTGGACAACTATACGACCGCCGTAAATAAGATTACACCGCTGTTGTGTATCGAACGTACCTATTGAAAAGATGAGTAGTTTAGTGCGACGAGCTGGAAGTATAAAAAAAAAAGGAAACGTAGGCGTGGCACCGTCATACCGAGGATGACGTCGCGCGATTTCTCCGGCTTTCGTACTTTATCCGCCGCGGCTTCGCGAAACCGTGGGTTGGTCCTCGGCGCTATAAATTCGACGGATTTTTTCGCGGTTCGAAAAAAAAAACGACTCGGAATTCGCAAACTGGTCCATGAAACATCGACAACGTCCCGCGATGTCCGCCGATCGTCGTTACTTTTTTTTTTTTTTTCTTCTCATTCAGCATTTTTCCATATGCGAGGAATCGGCGACGAGAGGTCGAAAAACTCGAGAGCCCGTAGGTGGGTTCGGGAACGAAGCGGGATACGGAAAGAAACGTGTCATCGACGTCGGGGCAACAATAATTTAACGAACAAGCAATATTCAGCGTAGTTTATAACATATATATTTATTTGAGCTTTAATTGCATTTTAAAATACAACCGAAATAATTAAATAATGACAAATCTGGTAAAATGGTTTCAAGAGTTTCGCGTATACATGATGCATATCTTTGTGGTTGCCTTCCCGCATGTGTGTACCTCGTCCCATTTTTTTTTTTTACGTACGATTGCCTCCAACCGCGAGTATACATTTGTGTATATCCGTTTTATTGTTTTTACGTGTACGTGTCTGGGGATTTTTTTTTCGTTATTTTTTATTTTTCGCCTATTTAGTCGAGCCTATCGGGCTCGACTCACTCGAGTCAGTGTAGCTTCCACATAGATCTGTGCTCGTTCATCACACTCTCAGTAGTCGTATATAATTACAATAATAATATTAATATTATTATTATGTTGATAAATACTTTTAAAGTCCGCGATGGAAGAATTAGAGTTTACAAGAAATACGTATACAAGTGTGTTTCGTGTTTTTTTTGTTTTTTTTTTTGTTTGTTTGTTTTCATTTTTTTCTTCATTTTATTATTTATTCATTCTTTTTTTTAATATTCCTCTATCATTCCCCCACGTCTCAGGGGGGAGGCTGCACCTCGCCGGTACCCCGTCAGTCGACCCTCGTCCGTCTTTCCGTCTATCTCACATAGAATCAATCAATTTCCCTATCTCACTCATACCTCACATTCTCGCGTTATTTAACATACAATTATTCGATCGTAATCATGCACTCGCGCCCATCTCCACGCAATATCACTGTACCAACCTTACACCCACCATTTTATATTATGTAATAATAATAATAATAATCATCATTTTTTTTTCTCCCCAATCAATGTACATAATTATTCGCGACATTTCGAATGATAATGACAATATTTTACACGATAATGACGCGTGGACTCGCCGGTATTCGACGCGATAATAAATATATTTGAACAAATTAAAATTTACAATGGTCTATCTCTCGCTCGACGGCGTCATGCCATGTATGTGTGCGCGTGCGTGTGTGTGCGTGTGAGTGCGTGTGAGTGCGTGTGAGTGCGTGTGAGTGCGTGTTAGTGCGTGTGAATGCGTGTGAATGCGTGTGAGTGCTTGTAAGTGCGTGTGAGTGCGTGTGAGTGCGTGTGCGCGTGTGCGCGCGTGCGTGCGTGTGTGTGAGTGCATGTGTGTGTGTGTGTGTGTGTGTGTGGTGTGCATGTGTGTGAGTGCTTGTAAGTGCGTGTGTGTGTGTGAGTGCGTGTGTGTGTGTGAGTGCGTGTGTGTGTGTGAGTGCGTGTGTGTGTGTGTGGTGTGCATGTGTGTGCGCGTTCATGTGTGTGAGTGCGTGTGCATGTGTGTGTGTGTGTGTGTGTGCGTATGTGTGTGTGTGTGTGTGTGTGCGTGCGTGTGTGCGTGTGTGTGCTGCCGAGGGCGAACGCTTGCCCCCTTTATCGCTGCTGCACCGAAATGCATCGAACGGCGATGGCCGCGAGTGCGCACGACTTTTTTCTGTTCTCGCTACGACCGGACCGCACCCCCACATTCTGCGTTTCTAGAAACGCGGTAATAAACTCGTCGGGCTATTGCAACGGGCGGGATGCACTCATCTCCTTCCAAGTCCCGCGGTCGTACCGCAAAAATTTCTTTCTTTCGCTTCGAAAAAAATGTTCCGTTCATCGTGACCGACCGAGCATCAACGCATTTGCGCATATACACACGCGATTGCACCGTCTTTTTATCCATCTCATCATTAATAATTAACCCGTTCGCGTAAGTATCAACAAAGAGATTCCTATACAAGGTCGATTGACGCCCATCTAGTCTAGCTTACATTCTGCGCCTATAATGAGACCTACTCCTTAAAATCTAAAGGTATACATACTGACGGTCGACCTTACACGACAGGAGTGTGTGTATTCGTGTGTCTGTCCGCGTATGAGTGTCCGTCATTGTGTTTGTGGCCGTTCTTGCGTTGGTGTTCGTCCTTGTGTTTGTGTCCGTTCTTGTGTTTGTGCCCGACCTTGTGTTTGTGTCCGTCCTTCTGTTTGTGTCCGTTCTTGTGTTTGTGTCCGGTCTTGTGTTAGTGCCTGACCTTATGTTTGTGTCCGTCCTTTTGTTTGTGTCCGTTCTTGTGTTTGTGTCCGTTCTTGTGTTTGTGTCCGTTCTTGTGTTTGTGTCCGTTCTTGTGTTTGTGTCCGTTCTTGTGTTTGTGCCTGTTCTCGTGTTTTTGCCCGACCTTGTGTTTGTGTCCGTCCTTCTGTTTGTGTCTGTTCTTTTGTTTGTGTCTGTCCTTGTGTTTGTGTCTGTCCTTGTGTTTGTGTTTGTCCTAGTGTTTGTGTTTGTCCTAGTGTTTGTGTCCGTCCTTGTGTTTGCGTCTGTTCTTGTGTTTGTGTCCGTTCTTGTGTTTGTGCCCGACCTTGTGTTTGTGTCCGTTCTTGTGTTTGTGCCCGACCTTGTGTATGTGTCCGTCCTTGTGTTTGTGTCCATCCTTGTGTTTTTGTCCGTCTTTGTGTTGGTGTTCGTCCTTGTGTTTGTGTCCGTCTTTGTGTTGGTGTTCGTCCTTGTGTTTGTGTCCGTTTTTGTGTTTGTGTCCGATCTTGTGTTGGTGTTCGTTCTTGTGTTTGTGTCCGTCCTTGTGTTTGTGCATGGATTCGTGTTCGTGTTCGTGTTCGTGTTCGTGTTCGTGTACGCGTGTGCGTGTGCGTGTTTTATTTTGTCTCTTTTTTTTTGTAACTTCCCCGTCTTCAAACGCGGCTGTCGCTTTTTCTGTTTCGAATGTTATTTTCGACGTCCCGTTGACATAAACTCCTTAAGTATTTATTATAACATCACAAACTTGGCCGCGCGCCGAGCCACATGACTCAGCAGTGCCGGCGAGATATGGTGGCATCACAATTAATTAACGCTCTTTCCGATTCGTCGTACATACGCACACGCACACTCACGCACGCATAATCGCGCGCGCGCGCACACACACCACACATACGCAACGCCGCATCGACAACGCGTCTCTGTTTCTCACTCATTCAAGTCGACCTCGTCCCAACTTTCGAATTTACTATCAAAACGCTATGTAAAGAAAGGTCGTGATACTCGTGGTGCGTAGAGTAGGTGCTACAAAAATGCAAGGTAAAAAAATACCTGTCGTATAACCGAACGATAGTAAAAAAAAAAAAAAAATGCACAAAAAAAAAGGAAAGAAAAATGAGTCTTCCATGAAGAGCGGAGTCGATACGCATTCGGTGCGAGGAACTTGGACACGTGCTCACTTATTTGGCTACACTCCGTGACGGAAGTTATCTCCATTAAGTAACTAATATTCAGCTTTATCGTCGTTATATGGTATGTAGTCTGTTCAACTCCGACGCCCCGGAATTTAATTTTTCTCTATTAAACAATACAAAAAGGTAATACTTTTTTTTCTTTTTTACAATAATCATTTAACGATTTTTTTGAAACATTCTCACTGGACGATGAAAAAAAACAATAACAAAGTAACTCGTCAAAGTTACCGTCGTCGAGCAGTTTTGCTTTGGGGGGGGCGCAGAGGTCGAATTTTTATCTACCGATACCAAGTTCCTCGAGCGGTAAATATAAACGCGGCTCCTGACTGGTTGAGGACGGAACGCGAGGGCAAATTAACGAAAGAGGAGAGAACGGCCGGATTTTGTTTTATCCGGCCGTCATCCTCGTCCCTCGGGCGATGACTCGGGCGGGCCGAACAGGACCGATGAAGATGCGCGACTCACATTCACCCCCGCTCACGGAAACAGCCACCCCGCACGCGGAGGAACGAGTAAAACCTATTAATCTTGTATTCGATACTATTGTGCGAAAGAGGACAGAATTAATCGACCGAAATTGCGAACGCGTCGCGATTCTTCTTACGCGCCTTTGCAGACCAACAACCTCACCTCCGCGACTTTGGAACAACGAGCAAGCGACTGCTGTCCACGGCCGTTCAATTATCCAGAACTATCACTAATAATTTTAATAATAGCAATAATAATAATATAACTATCGCCGACGTAGTCGCGTTGTTTTGTGTGTTTTCGTTTGTTTTTCTTTTGTTGTCACAGTCGCGTCACAGTATAGATACACTTATGTACAGATGGCACCGCTACTTACGGGGCTCGGACTATACGTACTTGCTGGACAATTGTTTGGCCAGCTCCGTATACTTGAGAAACTTTGAGTGCGGGCTCTCCTCGAGCGGGGAGGCCGCGGCCTGAGATGGGCTGCCGTTGGCCTGGGGCGCAGGCGGGGACTTGTTGCGCTGGGAGCTGGGTGGTGAGGTCGAGCTGCGGCTGGGGCCACCGCTCGAGGGTGGTTGGCTGGCGGCGGCGGCGGCTGCGGCGGCGGCGGCCGCCGCGGACCTGCTGATCGTCATCGGGTCGGGAATGACGCCGTCCTTGACGAAGTGCATCTTCGACAAGTGATGCCTGTAAGCGCCCTTGGATATGAAGGGTGTGTCGCAGAAGGCGCACTTCATGATCGAGTCCGCGGTGACGACCGCGTCGTTGCACGCCCAGCTGAAGGCGAGGATGGCCCCGGGGGTCGGCCCGGGCCCCGGGCCGGAGGTCCCCGAGCCGCTACTGCTCCCGGCCCCGATCGTCGGCCCCCCGGCCGACGCGGACCTGGAACCGCTGCCCGAACTTCCGGAACCACCGCGGGTCTCAGTCTTGTCGCAGAGCTTCTGGAGGGCCGCGAGCGGGTGGCTGCTGGTCTTGCGTCCCTGAGAGTCCGTGTTGCCACTCGTGCCGCCACCGCCGCCCGAGAGGCTGTCGAACATCGAGGAGAGTGCGCCGAGGCTGCTGGAGGCCTTCGTGTCCGGAGTGCCGCGCGGCGTCACCGAACGGTCGCTGCTCGCGGGGCTGCTCGTGCTGTTCCTGCAGGGACTCCTCGCGACCTGCTCCACCTGACTCACCGGCCTCGGTGTCGGTGGATTCAGATGGGGCGAGAGGACCTCGCCTCGTTCCTCCGCGCTCTCGTGAAGACTGCTTCGTCGGTGATTGGTGGCTCCGTAGTTTATGGGCTCGTCGTCGTCCCTGGACTCGTCGACGACCTCCTTCTTGACGACCACGTCTCTCGGCGATGGCTGCTGCTGCAGCGCCTCCTCCTCGCTCATCGCCGGGGCCTCGGACTCCTCGTCCCGGGGCTCTTTCTTCACGACTATGGAGGAATCCTCGTCGCCGGATTCCGTCTCTGCGCTGGGGTGATGACGACTCGGCGGAACGGGAATCGGCTTGTCCGGCGTCGCCCGATGACGGTGCGAATGGGAGGCCGAGAGCCTCTCGTGGCTCATCGACAGGTCCATCCGTCTTTCCGGTGTCATCGTGTCGGTCCTGTTGCTTCCGCGTTCCGATATCGAGCTCGACTCGCTGCCGCTTCTTTCCCGTCTCGCCGCCGCGCTCGCCGAGTTGTAGTGCTGCTGGTGCTGCTGGTAGGACCTCAGCAGATTCATCGTCTGAGCGTCGACGAGCGGCTTCGTGTAGTCGACGCTCTCGTCGATGCCCAATCGTTTGAGAATGCTCGAGCCCATCGGGGCACCCGGCTGAGAATGATGAAGACCCGGCGCGCCGTGACGCACCCGGGAGTCGAAACTCTTCTCGATGAGCTTCTCGATAGCGTTGAGGACCGACGGCGATGACGTACCGCCGCTGGTCTCGTTGGCACTGGGTGTGGGAGTTTCCTTCCCCGGTGTCGTCGCGTCGCTCGCCGACGACGGCGATCGGTGATGCCTCGAGGAAATCGAGGACGCGTCCTCGTTGACGCTCTTCCGACCGCTCTCGCTAGGTGGCAATACCTGCGGCATGTGATTCGACATGAGGGCGTTCTTCAGAAAGTTTCTTTGATTAACACCTACGGCCCCGGCGCCTATGCACTGACGAATGTGCTCGACGAATATCGTCGTTTCGATCTTCTCGCCGCACTTCTCGCAGGTTATCCTGCCCGCGTGTTTTCCCAGACTGTGGGCCAACCCTGTGCCGGCGTCGCCGTTTTTGAACTCGTTCTGGGCGCGCTCGAGCTCGAGCAACTTCCTCACGGGCAGTGATTTTTTCCTCTTCTCACGGGTCTGCCTTCTGCGACCGCCGCTCTCGGTGATCGAGCGCATGATGTGCTCCTTGTAATGGGAATTCTTGACCATGTGATTGCTGAGCTCCTTGAGGGAGCTGAAGGCCTGGTCGCAGACCTTGCACGTCAACACCGCACTGACGTGACTGCTCGTCGCTCCGCAACCACCGCCGGTGTTCCCACCGTGCTGCCCTCCGCCACTTCCGGGTGGCAAACCGCCCCCGGCCCCGCCGCTGCCGCTGCTTCCGGTTCCTCCGCCCCCGCCCGAACCCGCGCCACCGGCCCCTCCTCCGGAACCTCCTTTGCTCTCGTCCGAAGACTTCCATGAGATGATCTGCTCCTGGGATATGATGTTGGTGTAGTGCTGCGTCTGTTGCATGTGCGACGTCATCTCGGCGAGCGACCGGAAGCTCTGGCCGCACCACATGCACTTGAGGATCTGTCGCGTCTGCTCGGCGCCCTTTCCCAACCACACGTCCTGGCCGCGCACCAGCTTTCTCGGCAGCGGCATCGTCTCCTTGATCAACAGGTTCAGCTCCGAGGGACTCTGCTTGCTGCTGGGTGTGGCGTTGTTGTTGTTGCTGCCGCCCGCGGAACTCTGCGACTGATGCTGGTGCTGGGGTTGCGGCATCGACGGCATCGACTGCTGGGAATGAAGTCCCGATGACGGCGGCGGCACCGGCATGTTGACGCCGCAGTGCTTCGCCTCTTTCATGTGCGTCGTCATCGCGGCCAGGGTCGGGAAGCTCTGCTTGCACCAGACGCACTTCAGAACATCCTTCGCCTGATCGGCGCCCTTGTTCAGCCAGTGCGACTGCCAGGCGCTGTGTCGGCTTCCCGATGTGCCGGTGGGGTTGCCACCGGTCGAGTTGCCGCCCGATCCTCCGGACGACGATCTGTAGAGCTCCTCGCCACCCAGCTTACTCAGCTCGCTCATCTTCTCAAGAGCCTTCGTAGCCTCGCTCGGCTGATATGGCTTGTCCAGCGCCGCCGGTGGCTTCATCTTTCCGTTCCACAGCTGATGAGGATCCACCACACCGGACGTACTCTTGGGGGAGAGTTGTTGCTGACTAGTAGCCGCGGCGACCGCCGCTGCGAAGTACGGAAAGTGCGAGGCCACGACCGGCGACGTCCACGGCGATACGACTGGTCGGCTGAAGGAAGTCGGCGTCGAGGGTGACTCCTGGTGACCCGACGGCGCCGAGGTCGTCAGCCTCGAGGACTTCCGGGGCGGCGGAGGTGGCGAGTCCTCGGTGCCGGGTCTCTTCCTGCTCGACACGGACAGATCGAGAGGTCCGTTGTTCGTTTCCGTCGATGACGACGGTGTCGGCGGTTTGCTGAGATTCAATATGTGCTCGTCCTCCTCCTCCTCGACGGGCGATGCCTTTCTCGTGCTGAAGTCCAAGACGGCGGGAAGCGGCGTCGCCGCCGGTGAGACGTCGCCACCGCTGGCCGGCGATACGAGGATTCCGGGCGTCGCGGCTGGCGGCGAACACGAGGAAGAGACCAGCGGCGATACCGAGCCACGCGACAACGGCGAGTGACCCAGGAGAAGGCGTTGATGGGTCTGCTGAATGTACGCCGCCATTACGGCCGCTGAATGAGATGGCAAGAGTGGGTGAGGCCCGAGAGGTAGAGGCACGATGCTGTTCGGACTGACCGGACTCGCGCTACTCCGGTTGAGGACCGGTGGCGGGGGACTTCCGGCCGCTGGACCAGACGATTCCCGGGAGTCACGTGACGGACACCGAGGACTCATTGGCTCCCTGGAACAGAAAAGCGCAACGACTCTTGTCTTTAGGATTCTTGAGCTAGTTCAACATTTTTTTGGGTGTCCCAATTCGTTGGATCGTGGGACTTGGTGAGTTCACAGTCACACCACTCTAAACTTAATTGAGTCGATAACTAATTTTTATAGCCTGGACTTTGAGCAAATTTAATTTAGGATTTGGAAAAATTTTATTGGCGGCCGCGATCTTAATGTAATTGACGGATCTATGGAATTGATGTTCTTTTTATGACACGGGTAACGCGCGTATTTATCGGATTATCCGGCATGCGATATGAAGGTGGTCGCATGTACGCACAGACTCGTCTGGAAGCCGGCTAGCACTGAGGAAGAACCTCGCTGTGGAGCGGAGAAGGCTAATTAATTATAATATCTCCTGAGACAGGTATTTTAATTTTATCTTACGACAGATCTTATTTTCATTTTATGACATATAAATTACGTAAAAACCACGCGTCTTTACTGAAACTACTGAATGATAAACTTGGTATTAATATTACAAGTTTATAGTTAAAGTTGTTATGCTATGCATGCAGCATTTCTTCTATAATTATCGGTTTTTAAAATAATTTGTAAAAAATTATAGATTGTAGAAAATACACCCCTTTTTATATTAAAACATCCTTTGATACATCCTGAATTTTTTACAAAATTATAGTTTGTAAAAAGTGCACCCCATTTTTTATATTAAAAAATCCTTTCATACACCCTGAATTTTGCTACAAGTAGGAGATTAGACGTAAAAAAGACGCGGCTATGCAAAGGCGTGTATTCTTAATGTTTAACAATACTTTTTTTATTATTAAAAAAAATTATTATAAAATAATGAAAATGTAGAAAATTAATTTCGCTACGCAAATTCCTGAATACCTACTTATTATTTTTATTTCGAAAAAAAACTGTATTCAACATCGCGCATTTTGCTACACATAACAGATTGAACGTAAAAAAAGCCGCAGCTGCGCAACCGCCTGTCTACATTTTTATTATTAAAAAAAAAATTACTTATTTATGACTCCGAACACATACACTGATAATTACAGCGATAATTATGAACATATAGCAGATCAATTTCCCGACATAAATTCCCGAATACCGGCTTATATTTATTTATTTTTCCTCGGTTCTCGAGTAACGCCCCAACATCGTAATAACATAGGTGTCCAGTTGATCTTAATCAATTTGCTGTATGTTCGATAGAGTCGGAGAAGGGGGGTAAGGGGGGGGGGATAAGGTACTGTAATTCAAGCGATCAGGAACACGCGGTGGGGGGAAAACTCAGCTCGACCCTGGACGCTCTCGTTTATCACTTTAGTCGAGCGTCGACATTCGCATAATCGATCCATCAGTAGGAGTGTGTGAAACTCGTAACATTAATATTTCATAAAGCGTTCGTCGCCGGGACGTTCTCGTTGCCGAGCGCCCGGACGAGTATTCGCCTTTCCGCATAAACTGATCTCTCTCGCGCTTTGTACAACTCGGGATCGTAAATAGAAGTGTAAATCACATTTCAACATACGTCGACCGTTTAGAATCATCGTCAGGGCAACGCGTCGCACACCGCTGTGCCGTTCAATTAATATTATATCTGACGCTAATGTTATGTCACTTATCAGACATTTCGTCTCTCACTCGACGATGTTATCGTGTATTATACATGCACAAAGATGTGCAATTAAATCTGCGCAAGTGGCGGATTCTTGATCAGCAAGAAAAGAAACATCGGGGCCAGAAACAATAAATTTCCGGACAAAAATTTTAACAGATTAAATATGCTCTATTAATATATTTTTATAATAAATAAATATTTGTAAGAACAAAAAATAAGAAAATAATTTCTTCTTAATTTTTTTTCGACAGGTGTTTCGGTATTGGATATCGCAGCTTGGAGGAAAATAAGAGGCCGATTCTTGATCGGCAAGAAAAAATATATCGGGGCCAGAAACAATCAATTGTCGGAAAAAAATATTAACAGCATAAATATACTCTATTAATATATTTTTATAATAAATAAACAAATAAAACATTTTGTAAAAGAAAATAAGGTTTTCTTTATTTTTTTCCGATAGGTGTTTTCGTATTGGATATCGTAGCTTGGAGGAAAATAAGTGGTGGATTCTTGATCAGCAAGAAAAAGAAAAACCTCGGGGCCAGAAACAATAAATAACCAGAAAAAAATGTTAATAGAATAAATATACTTTATAAATATATTTTTCTAAGAAATAAATGAATGAATAAATGTTTGTAAGTTATTATGTCACGTCTCGGACATTTCGTCTCTCACTCGACGCTATTATCGTGAATTATACATGCACAAATAGCTGCAATTAAATTCGTGCCAGGATGTAATTTAAAGGAAAACGTACCATTAAGAAAAAGTGGAGAATACATTATCGTACTATTCGCGATTGTAATCGCGACGGGTTTACGTTAATGGTATGTAGGCTTCTGCATAAGTGTATCGATGAGCATCGGTGAATAGGATGGTGATAAGGACCTTAACGTGATTCTCCTAAATCACGTCGTCCGTCAATAACAGTCGACTTTTTTATTTATGAGAACTAGGGGCGTCGGGAAGCTCAATAATAATTTATGGATGGTAACGGAGATTTTTTTTTTTTTTTTTATGAAACGCGTTTCCGTATTAGATATCGTAGCTCGGAGGAAAATAAGTGGTGGATTTTTTATCAGCAAGAAAACAAAAACATCGGGGCCAAAAATAATAAATTACTAGATAAAAATATTAATAGAATAAATATACGCTATTAATATATTTTTATAAGAAGTAAATAAATAAATGTTTGTAACAAAAAAAATAACAAGAGAATTTTCTTCTTTTTTTCCGACACGTGTTTTCATTTCAGAAATCGTAATTCGGAGGAAAATAAGTGGTGGATTTTTTATCAAGAAAAAAAAAACACATCGGGGCCGAAAATAATAGATAACCGGGAAAAAATATTGATAATACAAATATATTAATATATTTGTATAATAAATAAATAAATAAATGTTTGTACGCAAAAAATAACAAAACAATACGATGATGACACTGATCCTAAGAAATTTCTATGTGTTCTGTCGCCCATTTATAACAGTCGACATTTTTTATGAGTACTAAAGACATCGGCAAGCTCAAGAAATATTGCATGTAATGACAAAAACAATTTTTTCCTCCGATACGTGCATCCGCATTAAATATCGAGCTCAAAAAAAACAAACAAAAAAAAAAATAAAAAAAAAAAAAAAAAAAAAAAAGACAAACGAGGCCAGAAACAAAAAAAACATTATTAATAAAATATATTCCATTCCTAGATCTTATTAAAAAAAAGTCTATTCGAAGAAAGTAAAAAATAATGAAAGCGACGAGTATGACCGAATACCATGATGATGAACGACCTGTCAAATTTCCGTCCATCCTGGCCCGAAAAATATTCTATTCCACGTATCTAGACGTTAATTTATCTCAAACACGAGCAAAAAAATATCCGTTAAAAAAAAAAAAAAAAAACACCACAAAAAAAAAAAAAAAAAAAAATAAAAAAAAAAAAAAAAAAAAAAAAAAAAAAAAAAAAAAAAAAAAAAAAAAAAAAAATGAATCACATCAAAGAAATACAGTGCACAATATAATAATCGCATCACTAGCCATCGCATCCGTCAACGCGCCGAACCACTCAGAACCCCGAAAGTAAAAATCCTTATCAAGTGTACCTGTTAACAGTGAATCGACATGAGACTCAATCGGGACGGACGAAGGAGCTCGCTCTTCGATGCGTAGGGCAATCCGGCACGTGGTTCCCGATCGAGAAACTGGTCACCAAAGCGTAGTTCGTTGTACGATAGTTACGGAGAGACGTGCGGGACGGACGTGCGTGCGTCCCTCGTGTCGGAGTGCGCGCGCGAAACGTGGCGCTCACCGGGAAGCGAGCAACTTCCAAGCCTGTCGACGGTCGACTGGTAACTGACTCCCCTGACTGAATGCCGAATGCGTGCAGCGAGATGAAAGGGGACCACCGCTACGCATGCAGGGGAAGTTTTTGGGGATGCTGTGGAGGGAGGAGCGAGGGTGTAGAGAACAGAGAGGGAGCGAAGCGCCGGGCGAGGACGAGGAAGAAGCACAGACCGGCCTATCTCTATTAGTCGAGTGTGCGATGTCGGCAGCGCTCGGGGCCAGCCCAATTGCCGCTGAGGACAAAACGGCGTGCTTTGATATCGCGTCATTGTGCGGGGGCTTCCGTGCGTGTGCGCGAGCCGCGAACCGCCGATACCCCACCTAATCATAGCGGTGAAGTTTGAAACGTTGCAAAGTTCCAACGATTCTTCCAGCTCTGGGGCCTAACCAGAAAAAAATTCAGTGCCTAGAGCGGATTTAAATTTCGACTATACCGAGTTCGTTCCGGAATTTGAGACCTGGTCGATGTTGTTCTTTGATGTATTAAGTATAACAAAAATTAAAACAACCCTTTTTCGTTGGACATCGTGGTTGTTGCAGCGATGTTCTTAAAAAAGCGTCTGGTTATGACTCAAGTTTGGAGTGCGCGGAGGACGGCATGGCCCTTGGATTGTCTTAATTTTTGTTCTTCGGAGTATAGGTGCTCTTTCCTTGGAACAGATAGTGTATAAGAAATCTGACACGAGACCGTCATTCTATGCTCGACCCGAGGGTCTCTCTCCCATTAAGAGCATACGCAACGAACGTCTATCCACCTTCATGTGCGATGCAATGTACCCCGTAGAATCCTCCTCGATAGAGGTGACACAATTGTCACCTGCCTCAGGCTCCAATAACTGACTAGTGAACAATGCCACTTCTCTTGTCTCACGTGTGGTTCGGTAGCCACACGGGGTAAACCAAAGCGAGAGCCCTCCACTTTTCGTCGGTCTCAACTTCTTGTTTCGTTTCACATATACACGGAAAGAAAATTTGCTTGCGGGCTGCCGAAGAAAAAAATGTTTGTTTCAATTCTACTTTCAATTCTTACAATTCCATACGATATTGAAACGACGACAGCAAGACGGTCAAGGTGACAAGTTATCGTTTTAATCCGGTATGAAATTGTATGAATTCACACGGGGTAAACCAAAGCGAGAGCCCTCCACTTCTCGTCGGTCTCAACCTTCTGGTTCGTTTCACATATACGGTCTCCGTTCACTGCATTTCCCATCGATGGACCAAGCCCGCTGCCGACCGAAGTCGCCATCTGGAACCATATGCAAGAATGCTCTTGGGAAAGGGCACCCAGAGCATCCTCCAGAACTTGCCAGAGGCCTCTCTTTTCCTTGGAACAGATAATGTATAAAGAATCGAGCCCGAAGCTCTCCTCTTATGCTTGACCCGAAAGTCTCTCGCCCTTTAAGAGGTGCACCTGATCCATACACAGATCGGTTGGCCAACACCTCCCCTGCGATACCTTTCACTGACACCTCTAACGGGTGCCGGTTAGCCACCCGGGGTAAGCCGAAGCGGAAGTCCCCTTTGCTCCCGACGAATGCTTCACCAATTACGTCTTCTACCACACGTGCGGTCCCCAATAATATATGCACCACGTGG